>CM053026.1:585614160-585649160 GCA_028564925.1 Lithobates sylvaticus | reverse complement strand
CCTAGGGGGCGTGTGGCCGCCGTGTCACTGGGGAGGCGATGCGCTCACCGAGTCTCATAGTATCTCCATGAAGGGAGCTTGTATGTTACTGTGCAAATGGAATTGCCTCAAAAAAAAAAAAAAAAAAAAAAAAAAAAAAAAAAGGTAGATATCATCAGACCAAACACTCACATGCAGGTCCGCAGGGAGGCCCACCTGCCAGACAACAGTAAATGAAAAAGGCAGCATGCAACTTCTGGAGTTTGTCCAGAGGAAGAAACACTTTGGCCAGAGCTGAAGCTTAGGTCAGGCTCAGATAATCCAATGTTCTCGAAGGGTCTAAAAGCAGACTTCAGATAGTATAGAAGCTAACGGAATCTGTCAGTCTGTATAGGAGCTACTTTGCCCCCTCGGAGTAGTCGATGACTCGCAGAAGATCGTCCTGGCAGGCCAGGACCTCAAACCCCCACTGACGTAACCACGTCAGATCCGGGGCCAACACCTCGTGAACACCTGAGGAGTGGTGGCAGTACCAAAAAGCAACACCACGCACTGATAATGCTCAGCACCCACAGCAAAAAAATGGAGGAAGTGCTGGAATGCGTAAGTAAGCATTTGTGATGTCGATAGAAGCCAGAAAGTCCCCATTATGAAGGGGTGCCACCGCCGTGCGGACAGACTCCATCCTGAAATTTTGTACCCACACAAGGCAGGTCAGGGCCTTGAGGTCCAGAACTGGACGTACCATGCCCTCCATTTTTTGGACTGTGAACAGGTTTGAATAAAACCCCTGAAACTGTTCCCAACACAGTAACCGGGACAATCACACTCTGAAGCAAGAGGGCTTGCACAGCCCCACAAGGATAGCAAACGGTCCAGCGACCGACGCACATGGAAAGCAAAAACGGTTTGGGGAACAAGGCCGAAAAACCATCTTTTAACTGGACAAAATCAAGAGGCATAATGATGTCATCCAGGGTAGCCCCCCACAATACATGTCTAAGCACCACTGCGGAAACAGAGCTCAGCAACCAGGGGAACTGCAGCCAAGAGGCATAGCAGACAACAGGATCTCCAATGTAGCAAAGACAGGGGGATTCTGCTCCCCCTCTAATAATGTCAGCTGGATCTTTAGACCCCAGAGATTCCTCTATTGGAATCATGGTTGCCTCGAGCAGCCTAGAGACAGGGGAGTCTACTACTGGTGGAACAATCCACTTCTGAAGGAGAGACTCCTCAAGTCCTCACAGCAAGCATTTTCAGAAGCATAAAGGGCACTTTGGACACTTCCAGGGAGGGAATGCTTTCGCCGCGCAAGACGGCTTATGGGTGCCAAAGGGGAACCAGGCCTCTACCGCAGCATCCCCCATCTTGAAAGGTTCCCGCACAGATGTAATAAGTGCGACAACAGTGCCTTTTCGTGCACCACAGCAGTTGTGAAGGAATCATCCTCACTCCCTGACAGGACAGGGAGCGTGGCCACTAACCCACCAAGGTGGGCCACATCCGTGGCGGCAGAGCCAGATCGTGAGACAAGAGGTAGGGGAGGGCGGGGGTGCCATTTACTAGGCTATATGCCTAAGCGCAACCAAAAAAAAAAAAAAAAACTCAAGAGGGGGCCCAGGCCCCTCACCGGGAGCGGCAGGAGCACCCACACCGGGCCCACCTGAAGGACCCCCAAAAACGAGACCGCCCTCAGAGCCCCCACAGTGCCGCCCCTCTGGTAGAGGCCTAGCAGGCTGCAAAAGCCGCGGCCCTAGCAGGGCACCGCCTAAATTTTCGTCCACCCGCCGCTGGGGGACCGGACTGACCTGCGCTGCTTAATTGAGGGCGGACACCCAGAAACGGAAAGTGGCTGCCCCGCCACAGGGCCGCCCACCCAGCACCTGGTTGGTAGACTGCAAAGCCGTGGCCTAAATTTTTGCCCGCCTGCCACGAGTGCGCGACCCGCGGGGGGACTGGACCGATCCGAGCCGCTGAATGGGGGGCAGACACCCAAAAACAGAAAGCGGTGGCCTTTCTGGGCCACCCACCCAGTAGGCTGAAAAGCCTCTGCATAAATTACAGGAGGGCCGCTGCAAGCGGCCCCGCGAACGCGGACTTCCGGTCACCCGCCTCCTAGGCTCAACCACTGCAGCAGGTGGGCCCAAGGGATATCCCCAGGTAGCAATCCCGTGGGTGTAGGGGGCACAGTGTCCCCCAAAAGCACCTAGGCCTCACCCAGAAAGGAAAGAAGGAAGGGAGGGGGGTGGTGGAGAACCCCCGGAGGGACCAACCACTCCAGGGAGTACCTGCGCCCCACACCACATCCAGGGAAGGTGAGGTGGCCTCGTACTTACCGATCCAGCAAAGCATGCGGGTAACGCTCCCAGACAGATCCCCTCGCCACTGAAGTGGGGGGCTGTCGGCTATGAGGAACGCTGTGACTCAGGCCAAGACCCGGTCGTATGCGACCTCGCGAGACGTTTAACACTCAGGGCCAGCCCCCCCCCCCCCGTCCAGTGGGGCTATGTCGCGGCTGACCTAGCGCGTAGCTGCGGTCTGCGCGCACTCACTGGCCAGACTGGGGAGACCACTGGATCTTGGTGTCCAGCCATTCGCCCAGCCTGGCAGTTGATTGTAAATCGCACCGGAGAAAAATCCAGGAAAGAAGAAAACAAAAAAAATAAAATTCCCAGGACTAGAGATCCCAGCAGGGAACTAGGTCCTTACTCCTGACTAGGCAGAAAAAAAAAAAAAAATGAACCTATAGCAGAGAAGGGGGGTGTATACCAACCTAGGACTGCCCATAGGAATAGCCAAGTCTTTTTTCCTGCCTAGTGTCCGGTTCTGAATAATGGAACGCTGTGACTGTCCATTAACTCAGAGAAATAATTTATTCTATTTTGGAAAAAGACTAACATAAAATGTGGAAAAAGTGAAGCTCTGTAAATACTTTCCTGATGCACCGTATATAAGGGTTTACAAACACTTTAAATTTTATGTACTAGCTCTTCATACTGTAGATGAGTTACTATAGCTCCCTTTTATTATATAATGCATTGCCTTGTGTACATTAGACTTAAAAAAATAAAAAAAAATAAAGGAATTACCTTGTTCTTTCAGTTTTGGAAGCAATTTGTCCAGTACTACCATTTTGCCACTATTCGTGACCAAGTGCATATCTGTAGTGTATGGTGGGCCTGGTTCAGCACCATCAAAGAGATAAGGATGATTACAACATTTTCGCAACTGCATTAGAACGTTCAAAAGTCGCATTTTATCCGTCTTCCCTGAAGCATTCAAAATGTCAATATCCTTCATTAGGATTTTTGTATACCTAAGGAAAATAAAAACAGTTTTGGCAATTTAACTGTGGCATTTACTTAAATGTAATTAAATATAAAACATTGTTCTTTTTTTGTAGCTGTGCTCCAGCCTTTCCTTTGGTTCTGGACAAGCTCCTTTGTAGTTTCTTCAATTTAACACGTTTCTCACAATGTGCATTAGAAGCAGCAGCAAGATGGCGCTCACCTCATTTCCTGGCTCAAAAATGTCCAGCATCATCCAGACTTTTCCCCCCATCCCAACTCTCCTTGATGATACCTTTTTTGTTCACTGGATTGCAGTGCTTTCAATTCTGGGAGGTTTAGCATTACATGTTGGAATTACCTAGGGCAGTCTGCATGTAAATGCAGCCTGCCTAGGAGTGCCCACTCTCTAAAATGACATCAAAAGATTTTATTTGCTTAAAGCGGAGCCCCACCCGAATTATACATATAATGTAAAATTTATATACTAACTTTTAGCTATCCAAGAACTGTATTTTTTTTAATTTTTTTAACAGTGCCGTTCTTTTTCTCTGCTGACATGCTGGACTTCCTGTGTTTGTGGTCTCGGATATGGGCAGGGATATTGCGGCTATTTTGCCAATCAGCTGCCATTATACTGCGGCACGTTGGCACGGCTGCGCAAATCGCTCCAGGTTTACAACTGCCACTTTAAGAGGTATGGGGGGTGTGCTCCGCGACGCCGGAGCCGATGCGTGGCCACGATGTCCGCCTGGCGACCCGCGATCACTCAGAGCCAGAACGGGGATCTGTCAGACAGATTCCCTCGTTCGGTCAGGGAAGTAGAGAGAACTGCTGTTCCTAGTGATCAGGAACAGCGATCTCTCTCTACTCCCTGTCAGTCCCATCCCCCCACAGTAAGAAACACCTCCCTTGAAAACACTTAAACCCTTGACCGCCCTCTGGTGTTAACCCCTTCCCTGTCATTTATTTATACAGTAATCAGTGGCTATTTTTAGCTCTGATCGCTGTATAAATGTCACTGGTCCTAAAAAGAAAAAAAAAAAGTGTCAAGTGTCCGATCTGTCCCCTGCAATGTCACAGTCCCGCTAAAAACTGCCACTAAGAAAAAAAAAAAAAAAAATATAATAAAAATGACAATTATATCCTCCATTTTGTAGACGCTACAACTTTTGCGCAAACCAATCATACACTTATAGCCATTTTATTTACCAAAACACATGTAGAATACATATTGGCCTAAACTGGTGAAGACTTATTTTTTGGATAATTATTATAGCAAAGAGTGTTTGAGTTTTTCTTAAAAAAGTTGTTAAATTCTACCAGAAGGTAAAGGACCATAACAAAAATCAGAAGATGACAGCATAACCAGAAATTAAAACACAAGTGAAGGAAACATTGAGTTTAAGCAACATTACAGAAACTTACCATTCTCTTTGCATCTTACTAAGGCCAATATAGATTTTAACTTCTTTCTTGGGGGGAAGGCTTTTCTCCACTTCAGCCTTAATACGACGGAGGAGGAATGGCCTCAACACCTATAAACAAGTAGTAATTGTTTAGAGAATTTCACAACAAAACACATAAGTGAACACAAGCTAAGGGGAAACACACTTTGCATGAGAAAGTTCCTGTTTGTATTTAGTTTGGCGTTATTGCAGTGGTGGTTATCTTAAAGCCGATCACCACCTTTAACCGCTTGCCGACTAGCCGCCGTCATACTGCGGCAGGTTGTCACGGCTGTGTAAATCACCGTAGGTGTACGTTGGGCGCTTCAAGAGCGATAGTGGCAACCGCTGCGCGATGCTGGAGCGCGTGGCCGGCATCTGCAATTTCCGCCGGCCACCCGCGATCACTCCACAGAGAGCCAGAAATGGGGGTTAAAGCGGTTAAAGGTGGTGATCGGCTTTAAGATAACGTTCAGCAATTAAAGTTGCTATCTGGCTTAGAAAACCCTGGGAGAAACGTGAGGGAAGGCCCACGCCCAGTGGATCTAAGAAAAATCAGAGGACAGCATAGATTGCATAAAAGGACAAAAGTCAAGGTTGTCAGTGTCAATCACTTCAGAGAGTGCAAGCAGCAGCAGGACCATTAGTGATTGAAAACTAGCGTTACCAGGGAAAGCAGGACTATTCCCAATGTGTCAAGGATCAGGCAGCTCTCAGTGCTCAGCACAAATGGCCTGCTGACAAGGTGAATCTTCAAAAACAGGGAAACAACCTGGGGATGTGTAGGTCTCTGGATGCAGAAAACGCTCTGCAGCCAACATGGTAGACAAAAGTCTCAGATGACAGTGCCATAATCATCCAGTCCTGAGGGGTCCAGCATTCTAAGCCATTACTGAGAAAACACTATTCTGGATAGCTGCATATAGAAACCAGCAGCATGTTGTAAACTTCAATGAAGAAAAATGTAAAAAGTGCTACTTTCTACATCAGACAAAACACACTTATCCGAGGTGTTCTGGGTACAAGAAAGTTTATATAGGGCTAGCACTGTTTGCCCAATCCTCCTGTAGGCAACTGTAAAATCCAACATTCAGAGAAATAAGAAATCATTAAAAGGCATTACAATAATGTTCTAAAGATAGAGGTTCAAACAGCAAGAAGCAGAGCTAGCATTTGTAATAAGTAAATATGGTTATAATGAAACCCCATTTAAAACAAACACTGAACAAGTATTCTATCATTGTTGCTTGTTAAAGTTTTCTCTTCCTTAAAAAACCCACACAATTTCCCTTTAAAGTCAATTACCAAATGAAGACGTTCCACCAGTTTCTGATCTCCAAGACAGTTATTGGTATCGAACCAGGAGTCAAAATCCTAGAACAAAAAGAGACATTGAGTAATGGGAAGATACAGGTGTACCAGTATTCTTACATATCTCCTCAAACTATTAAGCTTGCCAAGGACTTGCCCACTCCACCCATCTGCCAGACACAGCTTACCTCTGAAGAGTTAAAGACATCAGGCAAAAGAAAATTCAAAAGAGCCCAAAGTTCATGCAAATTATTCTGAAGAGGTGTTCCTGTTAGGAGGAGGCGATTAGTCGTCTTGAACTCCCTCACAATTTCAGACAACTGAAATAAAAAAATATATATACATGTCAGATAAAAATGCAGATAGCATACCAATTAATTTGCACTCAACAGATCTAGCCAGAAAGACCCAACAGAACCACTCAAAAAACTTGTGTACCAAGTCAGAACTCCTCATTAACACACACACACATCCACACACACACACACACCCCTTTCCAGGGCTCAAATGTAATGGGACAAATTACTATAATCATAAATAAAATGTTGGGTGATTGACTTTTGGCCATTGCAGAATATTCTACTTTTCCTTCAAAAGCTCCTGGGTTGCTTTTGCAGTGTGTTTTGGATCATTGTCCATCTGTACTGTAAAGCTCCATCCAATCAACTTTGCTGCATTTGGCTGAATCTGGGCTGACAGTATATCTCTAAACACTGTCACTGGAATCCATGCATGCCCATGCCATCACACTACAAGCTACACCACGTTTGCCAGAGGACGTTGTGTGCTTTGGATCATGAGTTGTTCCAAGCCTTCTCCACACTTTCTTCTTGTCATTCCGGTAGAGAATAATCTTAGTTTCATCCATATAAAGAATGCTTTTCCAGAACTGGTCTGGCTTTTCTAGATGTTTTTTGGCAAAAAACAATCTAGCTTTTCTATTATTCAGGTTTATGAATGGTTTGCACCTTGTGGTGAACCCTCTATTTGTCAAAGTCTACAATGATACGCCCACCTCCTGCAGAGTGTCCTTCACTTGTCTGAATGTGGTGAATGGGTTTTTATTCACCATAGAGAGGATCCTGCGATCATCCACTGTTGTCTTCCGTTGACAACTTGACATCCAGGTCTTTTTATGTTGCTGAGCTCACCAGTGCGTTCTTTCCTCAGAACATACCAAACTGATTTGGCCTACAATGACCTGTTTCACTTGTATGGACAACTCCTTTGAACGCAAGATGTAGATTCACAGCAATAGACCCCAAATGCAAATACCACACTAAAGCCTCATACAAACGATCAGATTGTTGGCAGGGGATTGTCCGTTGTCCTAAAAACTGGCCGTTAGTACACTCCTTTTGACAATTGTCCAACTTTCTGCCAACAAATGTTGGATGACATGCTAGTAAATTTTCGGTGGACAAAAGGTTGGTTGTCATTTTTTTTGATGGTCAGTACACAAGTCCATCACACAAAAGTTGAAAGTACAAACACGTAGGCTCCTAATCGATGTTCACCAAACACGAAATTAGCAGAAGGGGCCCAAAGGGTGGGGCTCAAGAGCTGAAATGCTTTGTAGTATGTCACTACGTTCGCGTTTGTTGGCCGACAATTGTGTACCGTTAGTATGCAAGACAAGATACAGGCAAACGCCCTTTCGACAAAAATCAGACGCTTGCTTGGCCAACAAATCGCATCATGTGTACGAGGCTTTAGAGTCAACTCTAGACCTTTTACCTGCTTAATTGATGAAGAAATAACGAAGAGGTACCCACACCTGGTCATGAAACAGCTTTTGATTCAATTGTCCAATTACTATTGGTCCCTTGAAAAAAGGAGGGATGGCTATTAAGAGCTGTAATTCCTAAACGCTTTCTCCGATTTGGATGTACATACCCTCAAATTAAACCTGAGTGTGCGCACTTTGAGCCCATCCATTATATAACTATAGCCCGCCTCCTGGTCCGGGTACTTTGATCACAGGTCACCCATCCAATGCCGGGACTTGTGACGTATAGCAAAGTACCTGGGCCAGGAGGCGGGGCTGTATGTGATGGCGAGAACACACTGCAAATGAAAGCTGTTACAGTGTTGTTCCCCGCTCTGATAATCGGGCCGGCAATCCTTTCCTATTCCTCTCTTCCAGGGCACAGGTGAGGCTGCACTGCTAAAATGTTTTATGCAGAATTAAATATGAACAACTTTTTAGTATAATTTCATCAGATAATTTATGAGGGCGTGTTTTAGGGGCAAAATTAGGGGTGGGGCAGGGCAACTGGTGTCGAGTAACCTTTAAAAGTCCCAGCTAGTAGTCTAGGACTTGAAATTTTGAGATTATTATATACATTTTGTCTTCTAGGGAATTATGGTATCAAAATTAACCACTGCTTTTTTTGGAAACTGACCACCATGCTCAGTGAATGACCAATTTCCAAAATTGCTAAAGACTTCGGATGCCTGGACATTTTCACATTATCAACCTACAGGTATCACTCATTCCTTTTAACGATTTAAGCAGGCGGCCAACTTGGCACATTTCCTGGAAACTTCCTGTAGCATTATGCTAGTCTGCTCCTGCTACATTTAAGTCCATGTGTTTACCAAGATGTATACATCTGCAATAACCATGAAGGAGACCACAAATCCTTGTCTGACTATTTTCTACCCCGTATCCATTCTGTCTGCCCACACAGCCACATCATTCTACATACACTACAAGGATGCCAAACAAGCGCTCGCATAGTTAATCAATTTATCCTGCTCTCCAGTAACTATCTGCCCATTCGGGAGGTATGGGCAGTCAGCTCTATACTGAGAGTCTGCAGGAGCCTGCCATTGCACCATGACCTGCTGATCACATACATATATACATACATACATATAAAAAATTACATATATAAAATTACACTTTTCACCTACAAAAAGTGTATACAGTGCCATGCAAAATTATTCACCCCCTTGGCATTTTTTGTGTTTTGTTGCCTCACAACCTGGAATTAACAGATTGTTTGAGGATTTGCATCATTTCATTTACAGAACATGCCCACAACTTTGAAGATTTTTTTTTTTTTATTGTGAAGCAAACAAATAGGACAAAATAACAGAAAAAGTAAATGTGCATAACGAATTCACCCCCCTACAGTCAATACTTTGTGAGCCACCTTTTGCAACCCTGACTTGTACTTATCAACTTTGTCCCTTACTTGTTTGGAAAGTTCCTTGGTCTTCATGGCAGTTTTTGGTTAGTGGTGCCTCTTGCTTAGGTGTTGCAGCCTCTGGGGCCTTTCAAAAAGGTGTGTATATGTAATGACAGATGTGACTTCTGAAGGTAATTGGCTGCACCACAGCTTTTTATGGGCTTCATAACAAAGGGGGTGAATACATACGCACATGCCCATTATCAGTTTTTTTATTTCTGAAAAATAGTTCTGTATATATTTTTCTAATTTTACTTCACCAACTTAGACTGCTGTGTTCTGATCCATCACATATAATTCAGATTAAAAAACACATTCAACTAAAGGCTGCAATGTAACAAAATAGGTAAAAAGCCAAGGGGGGTGAATACTTTTGCAAGGCACTGTATACGTCCATAACACTGATGTTAAGCAAACCAGATTATTAATATTGAATTCCCACCTTTGATTTTTCATTCTTAATCCTGTGGGCTTCATCAATAACCAAGTATCTCCAATTGAACTTCTTGAAAACAGACTTCTCCTTGATGAGCATTTCGTAAGAGGTCACACAAACATCCCATTCACCTGGTAGAAGAACATCTCTAACAAACGCTGCCTTAAAAAAAAAAAAAAAGGAAGGCGATTTCAGCAACAAGAAGCTACATGCATCCAATGGACATAAAATATATGATAAAGTTTTCATCCAATGACACAAGCCAATCCTTAAGGAAGGCATCAATACTTACTCGTTGATCCTTGTCACCAATAAGACAAACTGCACCCAAAGATGGCACCCATCTTTTGAATTCAGCCATCCAATTGTGCAAGGTAGACTTCGGAACCAATACCATGTGAGGCCCAGGAATGCTC
Organism: Lithobates sylvaticus; assembly: GCA_028564925.1. NCBI lineage: Eukaryota > Metazoa > Chordata > Amphibia > Anura > Ranidae > Lithobates > Lithobates sylvaticus. The sequence goes on along the minus strand of CM053026.1, from coordinate 585,639,083 downwards.
CTATAATGCTTCATATATCCAAGAAGACTAATGGTCTGTAGAGTCTTACCTAGACCCTAAGAGAAAACAAAGTATTACATTAAAAGTAAAAAAAAATTTTTTTAAAGAATATGTAAACCCAACATTTCATATTCCTGATATGTGCCTGCTGTACCATGTACTTGTACGAAAAAGTATCCTGTTCTCTTTGTATTGCTTCCTTTATGTGAAATCCCTGGTGTTCCTGCCAGCCCCACTACTTTCCTATTAAAAACTGACCACATCAAGCAGAAAACAGACTGATAAGTTCTATAGCTGTGCTGGGAACTTGGCTTGCTCTTCAATGATCAGACCTGTGCTGACACAACCCCTCCCCCCTGGACATGTTTTCCCTGGGAAGATGAGTGTACTGTTGCTTCTCCTCCCCCAGCTCTTATGCAGCTGATAACAGAGGGAATGTGAACGCTTATAAAAGAAAAAAAGGCATTTATAAAGTTTTTTTTTTATTATAAGTGTCTAAACAAAAGTTTTGCCTTCCATTTCTATGTCAAACTAAAAGGTTAGTTTTATAAAAGGTGATAGTTTACAAATCACTTTAAAATTTGGAGTGGTAAGGGGTTAGAACTTGTTTTTATTGTGGTGTCAACATTAAGGAAATTCACTACCGCTAATTGTTCTGGAATGGAAAGTGAGGTTAAAATCAAAAAGGTTTGAGTTGTCAGCAGAAAAGGAATAAATGGGAAATCTTCCAGTAGGGACACTTGTTTCCATGAGGACTGTCTAGATACAAAAAGCAATCAAACAGGTTTTAACGTTCCCCTATGCGAAAACGTTTCTGCTTTAGTACAGTTCAAAAGTTGTCAGGTGTGAAAAAATAGCTGTAAATTAAGAATGCTTTCAGAAACAGAAGTGTTTATTTTTATCAATAAACAAAATGTAAAGTAAATGAACAGAAGAGAAATCTAAAATTTGATGTGACCACCCAATTGCCTTCAAAACAGCATAAATTTTTCTAGGTACACTTGCACAGTTTTCGAAAGAACTCGGCAGGTAGGTTGTTCCAAACATCTTGGGAGAACTAACCACAGATCTGTGGATGTAGGCTGCCTCAATTCCTTCTCTTTATGTAATCCCAAACAGACTCAATGTTCATTTCCAGAACATTGAATTCTTCATGCCGAAAATAGTTCTTAATGACATTAGCCAAATGTTTGGGGTCATTGTCCTGCTGCAAAATAAATTTGGGGCCAATCACACGCCTCCCTGATGGTATGGTATGATGGAATGGATAACCATCTGCCTGTATTTCTCAGCATTAAGGACACCATTGATTCTGAACAACTCCATTTGCAGAAATGCCGCCCCAAACTTGCATGGAACCTCCATCATGCGTCACTGTAGTCTGCAGACACTCATTCTACCACTCTCCATTCCATCAGCATACAAACTGCCTCCTGCTACAGGCAAATATTTAAAAATTTTGACTCATCAGTCCAGAGCACCTGCTGCCATTTTTCTGCACCCCAGTGCCTACGTTTTCATGCATAGTTGAGGTGCTTAGCCTTGTTTCAACTTCGGAGGTTTGGCTTTTTGGCTGCAATTCTTCCATTAGGACCACTTCTGGCCAGACTCCCCTAGACAGTAGATGGGTATACCTACTGGGTACCACTGGTTTCCACCACTTCTGTGCTGATGGCAATGCTGGACCTCTTCAAATGTTGAAGGGAAGCAAGCATGATGCGTCTTTCACCTGCTGAACTGTTTCCTTGGCAACCACTGCGTCTATGGTCCTCAATGTTGCCCGATCAATGGTGTCCTCAATGCTGACAAATACAGACCGATATTTATCCATCATACCATAGGTGTGCGATTGGCCAAAAACGTATTCTGGAGCAGGACAATGACCCCAAACATACAGCCAATGTCATTAAGAACCATCTTCAACGTAAAGAACAAGGCGCCCTGAAAGTGATGATTTGGCTCCCACAAGGCTCTAATCTCAACATAGAGCCCGTTTGGGGTTACATGAAGAGACCAAAGGATTTGAGATAGTCTACATCCACAGAAGATCTGTGGTTAGCTCTCCAGTTTGTTTGGAACAACCAGTCTGCCAAGTTCATTCAAAAACAGTGTGCAAGTGTACCAAGAACTGTGCTGGTTTGAAGCCAAAAGGGAGGCCACACCAAGTATTGATTTGATTTAAAATTTCTTTTATTTGCCAACTTTGCATTTTGTAAATTGATAAAAAAAAACTATTAAAATATTTTTGAAAGCATTCCTTCCTTTACATTTCTTCACACACATCTGCCTACAACTTTTGCACAGTACTGTGCTTTAACACGCACTTACAGCAGAACATAACAGATTTACATAAGCTCAAAAAAATAATAAAGCATTACAAATTACTTTGTTTCAAAAAAATTTTAAAAAAAGAAAAAACAAAAAACATTTCCCTAAAGCAAAATTGGCAAGCAATAGTCTGCTACCCTATACTTTTTTTAATGTAATGCCACTTAAAAGGCTGTATTGACAAGTTTGTGCACAGGGTTTCCAAATTTTTTTTTCCAGTCACTGCATCTCAAAAGTCTGGAATAAGGAATATGGGATTTTCCAATAGACAAATTCAGATTTCTTGGGTTTAATGCCCTGATCTGTGATGATACTCAAGTCTTGACCAATATGGCTTTGATTGCAACTATGCAAAGCAAAAATAGTCAGGGGATAGTATAGTGTCTGGATTAGAAGACTGTCAACTAATATTTTTTTTTTGGGGGGGGGGGGGGGGGGGGGGGGGGGGGGACTGTTATTTAGCCATCCTCCATCTACACTATAAACAATATTTGGAAACCAAATGAATTTACCCACAGAAAATCTTAACCTTTGTTAAGTAAATAGCACAAACCACTTGGTAAACAACTTGGAAAAATAAATAAATGTCATTTTTGAACCTACCATTTCATCAGCCAGGATGCCATTTATTCCATTTTCATATAAAGAGATCAGCCAATTCAAGCCTCTTACTTGATAGTCTCTTAACGTGCCACCTTTTACATCTGCAGAACAAAATAAAAACCAAAATAAAAATTCAAGATGTTTCTCTAATCATAGTTAGACCAAGCGAAAATGTGCCATTCATACAGAGGGAAGCTTTTTTACATCACCACCATGTCGATTTATAGCGAAGTGACAAGAGTCTGCCTCCCTTCACTTTATACTAACCTTTCCAGCACTACCCTGCTGCTCCTTTGACTGCCACTGAAAAATGTGATTGATTTACCTGTAAAATCCTTTTCTTGGGGGTACATCACAGGATAAAGGGATCCCTTCCCCTTGCGCCAAAAAACGAAAGCTTTGTCTAAACGGGGAGGGGTTATGCCAAGAAGGTGATTTCCTATCTTTTTACTGTTTTTATTGTTGGAATAAACAGTAGTATTCCAACAATAAAGCAGCGAGAAGCCTGAGCTAATTGTGGAATAGCATTACCAGAAGTGGATCCGATCTAGCAGGACGACGGGGGGAACCTGCATATACCGGGAGAACTGGATGAAGGGCAGATCGTGTGAGACAGCTGATCCCTGCAATTCCCCGCTGTTTGGCCATAGCGGGCAGCTTTCTCACACAGGATCTGCCCTCCATCCAGATCTCCAGGTATTTGCAGGTTTCCCCTCGTCATTCTCTGCTGCAGGACAAGATCGGACCTACCTCTGGTAATGCTGTTCCACATTCACCTCGGGCTTCTTGCGGTTTTTATTGCTGCTTCATTGTTGGAATAAACTGTTTTGACTTCCGGCTAGTTATTTTACTGGGCTCTGGACTTCCAATCATCACTATCATTAGCCCCACACACAGCCCATGGACAGTTTACAATCTGGTGCATTATAGCATGAGCACCTGGCAGTGGTTTGGGTGGATACACTTGTAGGCACACTCCGTTTGTTGGTGAACTCACCTTCCTGGGGGCCTTCTTATATTGGAACATGGTCGCCATCATCCTCTACCCAATTCCTCTTTCGTGTAACCAAAGTAGAAGAGGAACGCTTCTGTTTGAGACCAAGGCAGGGCAAGCTGGCAAGTATTTCCAGAAAGCTGCTGCTGTATCCCAACAATAGCAGATGACACTTCCTCCCTTGTCACAAAGGAACCAGAGAAGGTGCCCCCAGTAGAAGAGATACCAATAGGTGGAGAGTCTCAGGACTGCATGGAACAAACTGGTCCCCATGCGGCACAATGCAAGGGGGGCCTGCACCTTGGTTCCTTCCTACCTGAAGACTCTACATCGGATCCCTCACAACCCCTCCCTTCTGCGTTGAGACATCACCTGCTGCCATGTATATCAAGATCCTTGCTGAAAAAGAAGTACAAGTCAGCCAAGAGGCCTCTGAGCCAATAGGCACCTGGTTACCAAAGATGATTTCGTGTGTCCTGGGATGTACGATAGCGCACAATGCTTTTCTGCATAGGGGAGCATGTAACAATGCAGTGCTCAGCAGATAAATCACTAGGTATAAGAAATAAACATGGCACTACACACGAGGGGTACATCTCCCTTTTTTGACATTTATCGGGGTGCGCAGCATTTTTCTTTTCTCATACAGGGTCTTCTCTTTTATACACGTCAGAGGGTAACCTCACCTCTTCCTCTAAACTCTGAAACCATGAGACATATTTACACAGTAGTGAACATTTATTGTTGGTGAATCCAATCACGGCCATTTTATACCCACGCACATGAGATTATCCCGCAGTGAATGTTTGCAAATATCAGATTTACTGCTTTATAAATATAAACCCAGGTGTTTTGCTTGTGAACGTGATGAAGCACCAGGGAAAATTAGTACAAAATGGTTGAGGGGAAGGATTTACACAGGCCCTGCACTTTGCTCTGAATGGGCAAAATGACAGCATATCTAAGGTTAAGCACACAAAAAAAAAAAAAATGAAAAAAAAAAAATGTATGCACATGAAATAGATAAACAAAAGCAATTGGAAATGTTTTGACCTAATGTTAGGTGTCACAGTTAAGGCTCATTGTTCAACTCGTAAAAGTGACCCCAGTTGAAAAAGACACATTACTATGCTGTCGTGTCAGAAGCCTTGTAACTTTCAGATCTGGTCAGGGGCACCCACCAGAGCTACACAGACACCTCTTCTGTGACAGATAAAACGTTAGGATTTGCACAAGTTGATAATTCTTTAAGGTGTAGGAGATTAAAACAGGCCACGTTACCCTTTCTTAGCAAATTCTAATCAAAGTATCCAACACCATTTTAAAATGTTTTGTAAGCAAAAAAACTTCCAATTGTATATTTAATATTTTACAATTACTATGAAAGATAGCCCTAACAAAACAATTATACTACAAACTAGGCAAAAAAAGAATATGCGGTTCCTTATAAGGCCTCTTGCACACTGCAGCTTGAAAATGCTCAGTACAGCTTTTTTTTTTTACTGAACTAAAATACAGTCCATTAATTGTAATGTGCCCATGTACACATGCGCCTTAACAAGAGCCATGCATTCCTCAGTTTAAAAAAATAAATAAATAATAATCTGCATTTGGTCAGTAATTTACACCTCATGAGCGCAAATGTCCATTTACATATTGTGCAGAACAAAAACCCGAAAATAAGTTTTCGTGCGCATAAAAAAAAAAAAAAAAAAAAGAACGGCTAGAAAAAGTAGAAGCTCAAACAGGAGTATTGTGTGCAAGAGGCCTAAAATAGATCCATACTTACAAGAAGGTGACTGCTCAAATCTGGTACAAATATTTGTTGTCTTTGCATTTTCCGTTAACAGCTCTTCATCTTCTTCCTGCTCTGTTCTACGATGCCGATTACTTTAGTAAAAAAAAAAAGAAAAAACAATGTTAGAATAAACATTTCTGAACTATAACAGTAAGAAAAAAAAAAATTTAAAATAAAAAAATGCAAGTCAACTGTTGGGAGTTTGATTTAAAAAAAAAATAATAAAGTCAGTTACTGAATACTCGCGACACTGCAGACATATTAAAAGTGCAAGTTAACATTTTAAAACCAAAGTTTGTGAGTAGGTATTTTTTGCTTTTATTGCAAATAAGACAGACATACTAGTGGGTCAATTTATAAATATTTTCACACAAGATTCACTTATTTTTCCTAGTTGGATTCAATTGAAAAAAAAAAAAAAAAAAAGAAGAAGAAGTGAGTCCAGTGTTCAAGTTGTGTGAAAAAATGTATGACTAGATCCCCAAGTTTCTTTGAAAATAAAATGCTTCTTACTTACAATATAATCTGGTGGATACCTCCCGTGGGCCATTTCAGACTACTCCCCTCCGTTACTGACTTTGGCTATGGGACAATCGAGTGGCTATGTTTTATGGAGATGGAGTCCCCTGTGGTTAAGAGAGGAGTGCTTTGAAAGGTCAACAGCTACCTCAATAGCAAAATTTTTGGTCGGAGAACTAAGAGAAAGTTCCATTGGGTGTCACTTGGGACACATTTAAGGCCGCTATTAGGAGCTCCATTTCTGGGGTTATTAAACAACTTAGATCCGATAGAGAATGGAAGGTCCGCGCTTCCGAACAGGCTGCCACGGAAGCCGAGGTGGAGTACATTAAAAACCTTACTTCCACTAACCACAGGTCTTGGAGGGATGGCATTCGTCAACTGGATCTAGTGTTGGTGGAAAACCCCCCAAAAAGTTACTATATCAATCACAACGCATTTTTGAATTTGGGGATAAAAACAGCAAATTATTAGAATATTTGGTTCATTCTCAACATGTGCCTGCATCTATCCCCTGTAGCTATAATGCCCAACAAATACTCGGTACCTCCCAGAATGCTATTACCAATGCATTTGTTGAATTCTATTCCTCTAGGGTAGATTATGGACAGATCTGGACCTCCCCTTCACAGCAGACGAAATTATGTCTGCAATGCTTTCCCTTATCCCGAATAAGACCCATGGGCTGGATGAGTATCCGGCGGAGTGGTACAGTACTTACAAAGTCTTTGGCACCAAAATTACTTGAGGCATAAGTAATATGATGCATTTGATAAAAGGTATACTTTCCGAATCTGAGGGAAGCGCTCATTGTGTTGATTCCCAAGCTGCACAAGGACCAAAACTTCTGTGAAATCGTACAGACCCATATCCTTAATGTGGATGCAAACATATTAGCCAATCTTCTAGCTAAACGATTAAAGTGATAGCTTCTATTATTCATTTGGATCAGACAGGCTTTATACCAATGAGCTTGATGGCTATAAATCTACATAGTCTCTTTACCATTCTGCAGTGCCTAGCACTGATAATCGGACTGTAGTGTCATTGAACACTCATAAGGCATTCGACTCTTGAGTGGCCCTACTTGTTGGCAGTCCTTGGGCAACTGGGAGTCGGTCCTAAATGTATTGCTTGGGTGAAACTACTGTATGCCAAGTCACTGGCTCACTTAATTACTTTTACCTACAGCTTACCTGTAGGTTAAAAAAAAAATAAAAAAATAAAAAAAAATATCTCCTAAACCTGTATGGTTTAGGAGATATTCCCCGTCCAATGAGCCGTTGACTGCAGCGGCGCATGCACACGGGGGATTCTCGGCTGAAAGGCCGACAGAATCCGAACCTTCCGAACCTCCCAGCCGGGAAGAAGTCACAGCGCTGGAGTCACCATACCCGGAAGACACGCCGAGGCAACATGTCAGCTACCTCGGCGTGGACCAGGTGAGTTACCAATGCCTCGCTCTATATAAAAAATAAATAAAAAAAAAAAAAAGTTTCAGCGGGTTTACTCCCGCTTTAACACCAGGGTGGATATAAATCAATGATAAAAAAAAAAAATAATTAGATTTTTATCAACTTTATTAAAATGCTTGGAGTAAAAAATCGATTAAAAGAAAGTTTTCTATTTAAGATACATTAATAATTTAGTTTATTCAGCTTAGTTATGCAGCATTAAAGGCTGTATATTCTGCAGTAATTACATTTTTGGTAAACTCATTCAATCTCTGAAAGCTGAGATAACATGCACTGCACTGATGCATTCACACAATGTCACAGTAACCATGAGATAAAACAAAGTTCAGGAATATTGATTTATCCCATTGTTTTGCAAACCTATGTACACTACAAACTGTATGATTGAATCGGTTCCGATATCGATCTTTTACTACCTAACACGTTATTCTAAATAGGAAACCTTCATTTTGTTTGCAAATATTAAAGATTCTAACTACCAGCAAGAATGAGTCCTTACATTTAAAGAGCACCTGTCATTTCAGATCCATCATGGCAGCGCCTGTTAACGGGCATCTACTCACCTGCTGCCGCCACATCCCTCACCTTATGTCACTGCCACATCACCAGCCGTCCCATTAAAGTGAATGGGACAGTTGGCGAGTCAACAGCGGGTCAGAGGAGGAGCCGCTGCAGGACAGAGATGACCGTTGCTCTTTAAAAATTATGATTTAAATAGTCGATTTCAATCAAGCCTTTTTACTAGTCGTTTAAATCATGATTTAAATCAAATCCACCCTGGTTAACACTACAACTGACACCTTTGAAATCACTAGAGGCACTCGGCAGGGGTGCCCTTTGTCTCCCCCCTGCTGTATGCCCTTCACTATAGCGCCATTGGCAGCCCTGTTAAGGGCGGATGGGGACATCAAAGGATGATGGATAAATACTTTAGAAGAAAAAACATCCCTGTATGCCGACGATATGCTCCAATACTTCGCAGAGGCAGAGAGATCCTTGACTACAGCCTTGAATAGAATCTCAAAATGTCAGTGATTATTCTGGATTGAAAGTTAATTGAAATAAGTCCATCATTTTTCCCCTTCAACCTTGAGTATAATCCTAGGTTGCCCCCTGGATATTCCACTGCAAATAGTTTCCATTTGGGGACTTCGGAGTTGAGATCCAGCTACCATTGAGCACATATCTATCCAATAATCTAAGGGATAACTTACTGACCTGGTCTAAGCTACCTCTTAGGCCGAATTAATGTATTCAGAATGATCTACCTCCCCAGATTTCCATATTTGTTTAGGCATGCCCCAATTTGTATTCCTAAGAAACTATTTACTGAAATAAATATATGTTACTCTCCTCATTTCTTCGGGGATCTAAGCAATCTAGGATCTCCTTGGACACATTTCTACCTATACAAGCAGGAGGCTTGGCTTTGCCAAATCTACAGTGTTACTACCAAGTGTCCCAATTAACACACATACATTGGTGTTTTTTTTCCAAAACTGAATGTCGCTTCAGTGGCTACCTAGGCAGCCCAAGTCCACTCATATAAAGCACTTATTAATGTACTATATAGGAACGGGATATCTCATATCCCGAACAGGGGGCGGATATTTTTAAACTTTCCTACAAGTTTTTTCATGTGTGTAATGGAAGAACAGGTGGTACTTGCTTTAACACCTTCCCAAATGCTGCTTTGTGGCATAACCCTCAGCTCATTGAAATATACAAAGATCCCAGGAGACTGTTGTGCGCAATATGGCATCACATATGTTCACCAGCTGTTTACAGACCGGCCCCTAGATCATTTAAAACAGTTTCACCCAAAAATGGAACTTCCGCTTTAAGTGATGGTGACCCCCTGACATGCCACAGTCAGGCGACCAGTTAGAATGTCGGTGCCTCGGAGAGGAGCTTCGTGAGCCTGCATCGCTGGACCGTGGGACAGGCGAGTGTCCGATTATTAAAAGTCAGCAGATACTTTTTGTAGCTGCTGACGTTTAAATGGGTGGAACTCCACTTTAAGGACTTGCAGCTAGAATATAGGATTCCCAATACCTTTTTTTTCCGATATCTGCAATTACATCATGCAGTGGCAGCACAATTCGGTTTAAAGGAGGTCAAGCTTTATCCCTTTAGTATGGAAAAAAAATGCTGTTCGAAAATGATCAAAGTTAATTTCCAGATACTATTTCACCTTGCTGACCACCTCATCCTCCCCTAGGATGGAGGGTGGCTGCACAGTGGAAGTCTGATATACCATCGCTTACAGAGGAGTCATGGTCTGATGTCATGGAATTGCTGTTGCCTTCGGTGATCTCAGCCAGAGACAAACTGATACAGTTTAATTATTTGCACCGAATATATTTTACCCCTGCACGTCTTCATAAAATTGGTAGGGCGGAGTCACAGAGTGTCCACGGTGCAATGCTGCTGTAGGAGATTTCCATACGATTTGGCTCTGCCCCCTTGTGGGGAGATTCTGGGTGGCAATTCTGGAATTCTTAGAGGAAAGACTAGCCCTCCCAAATATCTACTCTCCAGCTAGATGTCTCTTGGGGGATTTTGAGGAGGACATAACTAGTTCTCAGAAAACCCTACAAAAAAAAAAAAATAAAAATAAAAAAAAAGTTGTCTCTCAGATGGAAGGACCCAATCCCCCCCCCCCCATCTTTTCAAGGTTGGGTGGAACTCATTAACAGAGCATTGCCAATGTACAAACTAAAATACACCGCTAGGGGGTGCCCTAAAAAGTTTGAGAAAATATGAGCCGGATGGATAAAATCTGCATCTGGGGACATAGAGGTGTAATGGGAGGGGGTGGCAGAGTAATCCAAGTATGGAACTGGACAGAATGGGACTAAGTGTACACAGAAGTAGCACCAAGTTTTATTAAGTACTCAAAGTATGATAGAGTATAATATGGTAAAAAGGTTTCAAGTTTAGTTTAATTTGTTTTGACTAGCTTTATTGATCAGATGCTGAAGGCACATATTTTGTTCATATGCAACATGGCTAGTATTTTGTTCATATGCAACATGACACACCTTCTTCTTACTTTCCACCATGCAATCGTCTTGGTCGGGCACAACTCGGCATACAATCCCAGTATATGCCAGGTGTGGGGAATTAAACTTTCCATGACGGCAATCAAAAGGTTAAAGATACCAAATCCAGGAGACAACCAGATAAATATGTCAGTGAGAGCTCAGGAACTTGCAAATGTAGCATCACTGAAGAGTATAGCTTGGTTTAGTTCTGCTTTGGGTCTCCCGCTCACAGGGGGCATATCAATACATACACATGTAAAGCTGTATTTACCCACACAGGGACTCTCAGGTGTTTTTTCGGTGCATTTACTACATTAACTGCAACTGCCATTATTTGCCTCCTTTGTACAGTTTTAGAGATTGCCTTGATTAAAGGGCAGCATTCAATGGTTTCACCAACCTCCATTTCACACTACTGTGTCCTGTAGTGATGTGGAGGTCATATCTTATTTGAAAAAGTTGCTAGGGGGGTATCACAATGCCTTTACATTTCTCTTTCAAATAGAAACTACTTACTCTCCAGCCGATATTAAATTTTGCTTCTCATCTTGCTTTAACCGAGGTCGCCCAGGCTTCATTTTTAATGGGGAGGTTGGCGTTTTCTGTGCTGCAGGCTGTATAAAGTGCGCAAACACCTCTGTCTGTTGCAGCAGATAGTCAAATCTGTTGGACCGGTCTGTTTGCTACATAAAAAAATAAAAGTTTAGCAATTCAACAATAAGTGAAATTAGATTTTGCATGTTCAACAAAGATTGAGGCTTAAGAGAAAAAAATAAATAAAAACCCCACTACCCATCTATTTTCAGCCTAGTGTTTTGCATAAGGGATTACTCTGACAGTTCCACAATTTGTACACAACTGATTAAATTGGGATTTTAGGGCTCTTTTCACACGATCGGTCTGCCTATCCATTTTTCAGGCGGATCCGAACGGGCCACTCATTGGGGGGAGGCGGGTGTCAGTGAATATATGTCCACTGACACCCGCCTGCCATCCAATAAGATCCACTCAAAACAGATGTAAGGCGATAAGTTCGCCATCCATCCAGAGGATCGGTTGAAAACGGACAGGCGGTCCGTTTTTATCCAATCTCCCCATAGAGGAGAGCGGAGTTCTGACAGGTCCGTCTCAGCACAGTGAGCGGAGACGGACCCGACGTCTGCCTGTTCAGCGGGGATCAACGGAGCGATCCCTGCTGAGCTAGCGGAATCCGTCAAAACGGATCTGCCCCGTGTAAAAAGGGGCCCATTTGATTTATAGAACACACTAAAAATTACTTGAAAGGTGTAAGCTCTATATCGCAAAACAATTAAATACAAAAAAAAAAAAAAAAAACACCCACAAACCAGTTTTATCACACCAAGTCAAGTAACCAAGTACCTATTCACACCAAGTCTGTACTTTCTTTGCTGCAAACACAGCTGACTGACTTGAGACTTTAACCAGCTTTCCACATATGGATTCTGAAATTCTTGCGCATCTATAAATGCCAATTCTAAAAAAAGACAGCTGGTAGAACCATTTATGGGCTTCTCATGAAAGGGGGTAAAGGGTTAAATACTTATGCAACAAGAGGAATTATAAGTTCCTTGGAGTACAGAACAGGACACAGGTTGGATATTCAAAGAATAAAGTATCCATAATTTAAAATCTGCAGCATTTTTTATTAATTGAGAAAAATGTGTTTTGCGTTAACCCCCGGGGACTTTCTAATTTTTGAAGTGTTAACTGTAATTAGATTTTTTTTTTTTTACAACAAAGTTAAAATGTTAACGTGGAAACGGCTGCAAACATTTTCAAGTCATTTAAAAAGACCTGTGTTAGGCGTACCCCTATAACCTTTCAACACAGATACATTGCTTCTTCTTTTTTTTCCCACTTCAGATAAAACTTAGGTGGGACTAAGTCAGTTGCACCCTCATCTCCGTCCCATTTTGTCTTAACATCATTGTGGTTTATTTTCTGCCTTTCAATATCCCATTTAAGGGCTGTGCTTGTATTCCTTTTTTTTTTTTAATATTTTTTTTTTTCTCTTCCTTAGATTAGTAATTTACACCCACGAATATGGAGGTGGACCATTACAAGTAGAAGAAAAAAAACAAGAAAACTCAGTAGGCGCAACAGAGAATTCGTCAACTTGGTCTATCTCCTTGATTTCCTCTTCCTTAAATACGTTTTTCTAAGCCAGACTATTTTATTTCCCTCCCCCACCCTTTCGATACTGTGGCCCCCTTTTTTTTTTTTCTTTCCTTTTGTTTGTGTTCTTTTCTCTACCTTGTTCTTCCTTTACTTTAAAATTTTCAGGGAACTGTACATGCTAGGGTTGCCTTTTCTTTCCAACTTCTGCGGCTAGAGCCTCAGAACCTCTGCATAGCTCCAAGTTCTCTTAAATTTTTTCCAACTCTCCCATTTCTCCTTCATTCCCGCCCTTTCCTCCTCCACACTATTTTTCAAGCACTCCATTATATATGCATTTTCTACCGCGTCCACCCATTCCCACAGAGGTGGGCTATCCTGGTCCATCCACCTCCTTGGGATCACCCGTTTCGCAGTGTTTAGTAGGTGGGGAATCAGTGAGCCCTTATATTGCCTAGCTCCTCCTGGGGTAGCGTGCATCAAAACAACCCAAGGGTAATTTTCCACTTCGACATTTGTTATTTCCTTAATATATTTTTTTTAATATAGAATCCCAGTATTTTTTTATTTTTTGACAGTCCCACCACAAGTGACCCATAGTCCCTTTTTGTTTGCAACCCCTCCAGCAGTTAGCGGATGCTCCCTGCTGAAATTTGCTTAATTTATCAGGAGTCGCATACCACCCAAACATACATTAGTAGTTTGTTTCTGCGGTCTTTAAGTCTACCGCAGAACTGTGAACCAGTTTTAATATTTTCTTAACCGTGCCTGTGTCTAATTGTACACCCAACTCTCTTTCCCATTTCTTGAGGAATGGCTGTATCTCAGGTTTGTCCTTTTCCAGTAATAATTTATATATTTTTGATATTATCTTTTTAGTATTTTCTGCTGTGAATATTCGTTACAGTTTTGTTAAATCATCCACATCCCTTAAAGGGAGGGGTAGTGATTTCACAAAGTGAGCCAAATGGAGATACCGCCATCCGTCGATAGCGAGCATCTCATTTTTTTTTGTAGGTCCTGAAGTGTCAATATTTTTCCCTCACCTATTACTTCCCCTAAACGTGTGTTATCCTTTATTATCCAATCACCACCTATCTCTTTCCTCCCTGGGGGAAGAAATCATTCTCTTTAAGTGCAATTAAAGTGAGTTATAATTTATATTAAAAATTTTATATATCCTATCCCAAATTTTAAATGTGTTCCGTGTGATTATATGTGTTTTTTCTCCTAATTTTCTAAACTTTGGGGGATTCCATATGATCTTCCCCAACTGTGCTTCACTAAGTGTTTCTTCCAAATTAACCCATCTCTTATGCTGTGCTTTTTCGCCCATTCTGGGATTCTAAGTAACACTATCGAGTAGTAATAAATCTGAATACATTGCTTTTAACAGTGAAAGCCAAATGTGGAATGATTACCCTCACACCCAATCCAGGTGCTCTGGATCAGGATGTCCCTCCCGCATCCAAAAACGTGATCACAAGTATATGAGCATTGAAAAGCCAGCACTTCTGGAGATTCAGTCTTAAATCTTTATTACCATATGACCATGTTAAAAATTATGGCTGACACATTTCGGCACGAGCCTTGTTCACAGCACAATCAATCATGATACGCACATCATATATATTTACAGGTAAAAAGATAGTGTAGTCCACTCCCTCCAATTAGATGTCATTGATTGGAATAGATGGGAAACACTGCTGCAGGTGTGTACTCCCCAGGAAGTGCAGAGCACACCACATTGACATAGAAAAATACTAGGTAAGCAAAAAGGGATCTATAGAAAAATATTTTCCAATTTTTTTTAAATGAAATAGATCAAATAAAACACAAAATACCTATTATAGTAAATATCTTCGAGGAAAGGCTGAACATCATATCTACAATTTATACTAAAGCTGCACTATTCGATTTATCGTCAAGAATAGTTTGTTATCGCAATTCTTTTTCCCGTTGCGATCTTGACAAAAGCGTTTCACGATTCTGTCTATGCAAACAATTCTCTCTGGATTCTTAACCCTTTCCAAACCATAAAAAGTGAAAGACAATATTGCCCGAGTGATGAAGTTTAAAATTTCCAAGCATTTTAGATAAACTCTTTTCTGATGTATAGGATGCACCATGATAGAGTGCTCGCTAATGCTTGTCGTTAATGGTCTTGTAGTACATCCTGCATATTGTAACTGACAAGAGGTGCATTTCACCAAGTACACTACTATTGGCCATTAGCTGCCATCCAGTACATACTATACGATCAGTCCCAGTGGAAGAATGTATCTGGGCCAAATGTAATTGTTCCACAATGGCTAGCTTTTCTGAGGAGTGTAATGTGGTATTCTCCAGATTACAGGCACGCAAATACAGGCAAAAAGATACAAAGCCATAAATGTGGCCAAAAATAGGGATAGGGCAGTTTAAATCAGGTTAGTGATATACGCAAACATCTTCCCATTCTGTCAGATAAAGACCTGACACCAGCTATTGAAGGAGGTTGTAGGTTTTTTTAGCTGGCTAGTACTTTGGGGGACATCCTTTCCCCCAGTGAGTTACAGGAAAATGTGGCTGCCCACCACAGAATCCTATGCCTGTGGTATCAACACCTGTAGGTTTAGCGGTAAATAAGTACTCCAAAAAATCTGGCGTAGTGCGATCGTCGTCTACCGAGAAAAACTTTACAGTACGAGATTACATTAATTGTGTAACCAGCAATGTAGTGTACTCAGTGGAATGCACCTCTTGTCAGTTACAAGATGTAGGATGTAAAACAAGCCATTAAGCACAAGAATTAGCGAGCACTATCATGGTGCAGCCTATATGTCAGAAAAGGGTTTATCTAATGTGTCCAAGCATTTTAAACACCATCACTCTGGCAATAGGTCTTGGAAAGGGTTAAGAATCCACCTCGGGGTGCTGATATCCATCTCGAGCACGAGGTTTGGTGGATTTTTAACCTTCACACTAGGATCATCTGGTATGAATTGTAGATATGTTGACCTCTTCCTCAGATATTTATTATAAAAGGTATTTTGTGTTTGATTTGATGTTCCATTTCATTTAGATCCCTTTTGCTTACCTAGTATTTTTCTGTCAATGTGGTGTGCTCTGCACTTCCTGGGGAGTACACACCTGCAGCAGTGTTTCCCCATCTATACCAATCTTTGACATCTAAATTGAAGGGAGTGGACTACACTAACTTTTTACACAGTGTCTCTCTCAAAATTGACTGTGGTGAACAAGGCTTGTGTCGAAACACATCAGCTATCATTTTAACATATAATATTGAAATAAAGATTTAAGACTGAATCTCCAGAAGTGCCAGCTTTTCTATGCTTATATGCCCCTATGACCTTACCCTACACTGTGAACTCTGTTTTTTAGCAAGCAATGCAGAGTAAAAAACAGAAGTGGTGGGTAGACAAGTGACAAGTCAAAATTCTCATCTTAAAATCAGTTTACCAGTACAGGATACAGGTGGATAATCATAGACCATAGGATGTCCCCAAAATGAAAGTAAAAAAGATAAAATAAAATCCAGGGTGTGCAACAAGGAAAAACTAAGTGTGCCAACAGGCCCAACAACATGGGTCCATAGACCCCACCCAGAATGCTGCTGCAAAAATCTTGCAGCAAGAGTTGTATCCTCAGAAGCTTGGGACGTTAACCCCCCTGGCGGTATTCCCAAGTGTGGGTCGGGGTGGATTTTCAATGCCAAAAGCGGTAACCCAGAGCCACACTCGGATCGCATCGCAGGATCCAGGAAGAGGTTACTTACCTTGTCCCCAGGATCCTGTGATGTCCTCCCCAATGTGTGTGCAAGCCGTCCTCCGCTCGATCTATCACGGAGCCGAGTTCCGTTCCTTGCGACTCATGGGGGACGGAGAACAGCGCCAAATTCAAAAAGTAAAAAACACACAATACATATACAGTACACTGTAATCTTACAGATTACATCACTGTATCAATTTATTTCACATCCCTTTTGTGCCTAGTGGTCTGTCCAGTGCCCTGCATGCAGTTTTATATTATAAATACGGTTCTTTCTGCCCGGAAACTGGAGATTGTTCATAGCAACCAAAACCGTCCCTTTACATCAAAAGTGGTTTTAGACCAGCTAGAAAACAGCGATAATAAATTAGAATCACTTGCAGAATTGAGCAATAGTGATATGTGGGGAAATCCGTTAAACACTGAAAGTAATGACAATGACAATTCTGCAACTGAGCAAATGTCAGCGTTTTTGATTCGATTACATTATTGAATAATTTTTATTATTATATTATTTGTTATAATTATTATATTTTAATTTATGATTTCGTTTTTCAAACTTTATCATACCCGGGATGTCTACTAGACTCTTGTTTGGACAGATTTAAGTGAGTAATGCCCAAGAATTACAGGCCTACAAATATAAAAATGCTAAATAATTGTACCACTTTTTAGCATCAAAAGTCTGAAATAATCACACCACCAGGGAGGTTAATCTTGCAGGTAGAACTTGAAAATAGGAACTGAAGAGTAGGTAGTGGTTTTGCAAACACCTATAGATCTGATGCTGAAGGTGTCATCCTTGGGTGCAAGACTACTTTGTGGTAGATCAGGAATGGTTTTATACAAAAACAAAAAAGCCGCTAGTTCAGATACACATCTGACCGATGCAATAGCTGCTAACAAGGCTACTTTGGAAGAGAGATCATGCAAAGGGTTCTCTTATGGGTTCAAAAGGTGGTTTCTGCAGGTCAGGGATAACCAAATAAAGATCCCAAGGAAGCATGGGGTGCAGTAAGGGAGGTCTAATCTGAGAAACACGTTAAACAAGGGTTTCTGTAAGGGAAAATTAAGTCAGAGGTTTTTGATACAAAATGGACAAGGCAAATCCTGTCCCGTAAGAGTGTTTAAGGCCGAATTCTGGTCAGGTCCGGATTGTAGGAAGGTCATAATGTGAGGCACAGAGAAATTTCTAGGACTGAAATGCAGGTGTTTACACCAGGCAAAAAGGAGGATTTACAGGTACGAGAATAAACTTTTAGTAGTTTACGAATTCCCATTATTCTGAGGAGGGCTGCAAGACACCAGGCATTACCTTGAGAAATTTATTGCATCACGCATTGAGAGACTAGACACCAGAGGGCAGGAGAATTTGTTTTGGATTTACAGGTACGACCATACATTTTCTGTAAGTGCCTTTTCTGGCTTTGAACATTGCAGGAATGATAAAATATAGTATTTTTTTATTCTAACCCTCAAGACCTGAGCTTCAAAAACAGCTAGGGGTGCACCGAATGTAAATGTGGGTGTCGAAACCGAAAATGACAGTTAAAAATAATTTAAAAAAAAGAATATATATATATATATATATATATATATATATATATATATATATATATATATATATATATATATATATATATATATAATATATATATATATATATATATATATATTTTTTAATAATCTCCTCAGTCTTACTTAAAGTGGTTGTAAACCCTTACAAACCACTTGGACCTACAGGTAAGCCTAGATTAAGGAGATATTTGACAAAAGACAGACACCGCTATCTACGGCGCATGCCGTCGAATGGCAGCAATGGAGCCGCGAGACCCACCAAGAAGATGGAGGCATAGTAGTCCATTATGCTTTACCTTTGCAGAGAAACAGAGGAAGTAAACCCATTAGGGTTTACTTCCTCTTTAAAACACACTGCTAATAGTATTAGCAAAATTTCCATTTGGCCACAGTAACAATGTCCCACCTCCTGTGATTACGTCACACTGATTCATTGTCCCGGCATTGGATCAGTGTGCCGTCTGTCACAGGAGGCGGGACATTGTTACTGCGGCCGCCCAGACAATTCAGCTCCGTGACACACGGAGATCGTGGTTTGGAGGAGGCGGCAGGGGAGGAATGGGGCGCACGAGAATGACACCCCTGCAATGGGTGGCACCCAGGGCAGGCTCTGCCCCTTTTTTGGTGCTCCATTATCAGCATTTTTTTTTTTGCTGTCACATGCTAAAAATTGTTTTCGAAAGATAATTTTCGGCAGCTGAAATTTCGTTGCACCACTAAAAATAGCCATGCCATTTAAAGCCAGTAACTGAAAACGAGGCTGAAACAGAGGGCCCTGAGATAAGTCTGGCCTGCCTGGAAGAGGACAGGGATAGTCTCCTAGAAGTTTGAGTAGGTCTGTCTACCAGGTTTTTCTGGGCCAATTTCCATGCAATGAAGATTACCAGTTTCTTTGGTGCATTTGAAGCAAAATTTTTCAATTTAGGAAAGGTATATAACCTGGAAACAGAGAATGATCTAATACCAGTCCTAGAGAATCCTAAGTTCTGGATAAAAACAGGGGTAACTGGTCATACCTGGTGGCCATTATGTCCACATCTGGCATTCCCCATTTCTGAAATATAAGAGATTAAAGATGTTAGGGTGAAAGGCTCATCCTCCTTGATGCAGGCAGTGATGGCTGAGGTAATCTGCCTGCCAAGGGTCCGCTCTTGGGATTTGAACAGCAGAGAGGGCTGGACAGTGCCTCCCACCCATAAGATGATCAGACTTGCTTCCAACTCCTGACTCCTGGTACCCCTCCCCTGGTTGATACAGGCCAAAGCCATGACCTTGTCTGATTGTAGCCTGATAAGGGGACCCAGAAGAAGGGGGCTCCGGTGATTCAGAGCTTTAGTGCCTCAAAATCCAGGATGTTGATCGGAAGTTTGCCTTCCTTGGGTGACCATGTTCCGTGAATTACTAGAGATTGTACCACTCTTTCCCAGCCCGTGAGGCTGGCATCACCTTTCAAATGATGTGGTAGAAACCACTTCCCTATTTTAAAGGCTGGATTGGAAATTCACCAAGCTAGGAAGTTCCTTGCTTCACTGAAGGGGGAACCAACAAGATGTTGCATTGGAAGAGGCTTTAAATGAAACTGAGCAAGGGGTTGAGCCCAGAACTCAGTATATTTACACTAGGTGCGGAAGGACTGCAAGACAGACAAAATGTCTTGAAGTAAGGTTTATTTAATAAAAAAAAAAAGTTAAGTGTGATTCGCCAGGATTGGCGCATTGGCACGGCCTGCTTCAAAACGCAGAGGCAAGTGTGAATGGACCTTCAGAGAATCTCACTGAGGAATGTTTCTTTAATATTAAGATCCCAACACGATTAGCAGAGAATTTTGCTTTCTGGAAGCAAATCTTTGTCCCGTGCTGTATCCAGAATAAGGCCTAGTTAAAGGGAAGGTTGAAGAGCAAACTTTGGAAAAAGTTGATTACTCAAAAGGCCCAAAGCATAGGGATAGTCCTTGAGGCATTTTCAGATAGCTGAAGGGAGAGGAATCCTTCAGAAGTAATTTAGATACCCCTGTTACCTGAATGCCCATAGCTCCTAAAGAGCAAGAAGAGGGGCAAATACCTTTGTAAATAATCTGGATGCAGAGGATAGGCCAAAAGTTGGAAGAATATGACTGCCATCAAGTAGGGCAGGAAGTGCTGATGAGGTAGGCAATAGGAAAATGCAGAGAAGCATATAGGATGTCTGCTGATGCCAAATATTCTCCTGGTCTCAGAGGCATCAACAAACCTTTTTGAAACTTCGGAACAAAGATGGAGAGTAAGGAGATTTAGGAACCTTACGTTGTGGAAAATTTTCCTCCAGTAACATTTTTAATGATTTGTCATGTGCCTCACCAAATAGATGTCCTCCTTCAAAGGGCATACATGTGAAACGTCTGCAAGCAGCTTCAGCTGTCCAGGCTTTTAGCCATAAGATTCTGCTTATATGGATAATAATGAGGCATTCCAGAGATCAGTGTCATGATATTGTATGGCCTCAAACAAGAGAGTAAAACAGAGGGCAGTGTCTGCAAGTACTCCAGAAGGGTTCGATCAAGGAAGACAGGATCCTGCTTGTTGCTTATTGCCCAGGCAAATTATCTGCGGTCTGACAAAAGTCTTTAAAAGTGTCTCAAATGTTCTGTCAGCAAAAGCTTTATATGAAGGAACTTTTTTTTTTTTTTTCCAAGGTCTACTACAAGAACAGACCACTTTTTAGTGAATTTTACTGTTAAGAGTTCAACCAGGATTTTGGAGGGCTGAAAACCGTTCCAGGAGAAAAATAATTGTCATAATTTGCCCAATCCATTTGTTCATGAATGGGGATTTAGCAGGTCTCTTAGCGGGCATGATGAGACTGAGAAGAATCAGGTGCGACAATTCCGGAGGCTTTTGTGCAGCAGAAGCATCAGACCACTGCAGCATGGAGGGAAGTATGCATTTTATATAGACCCCATACATCTCCTTTAAGATACAACACTGGCATTGCAAATTGCATAGGTTTAAACAAGTTTTTTTCAAATACCATTTTTTTATTTGACAATGCTCATTTTAGCTTTTAAACTAAAAATGTATAGTTACCCTTTTCTCCTCATAACCAGGATCTGCATCACTACTTTCATTTTGTTTGAAGGGGAAATCGCTTTCATTTTCAGAATCTCCTTCCTGAAAAGCAAGAAAAAAATAAATAAATAAAAAAATATGACAGTATTAAACCCAAGAGAAAACATTTAATTATAATGCAGCTTACCATTTCTTCCTTTATTTTCACTTGTGATCCAGCCAGTAACAGCTGTTTTTCAACAGCACAAGTAGTTCGTTTTGAGACAAACCATTTACTACTGACAAGGGATGCTTACAATAATCAGTATGCATGTAAAACCTTTACCCCAACAGAAAAAAATAAAATGGTTAAAGTAACTGCTTGTGTGACTGCAGTGCGAGCTGGAGTTTGGCTTCAATTTGTTAGCGTATCTAAATTTGCTAGTACAGCGAACACTCCCCTCCTCCTAGACCGGCAATGCTGGTGTCCAAAGGTGTCCGTGTGTTCCAACTAGAGCGGTGGTCAGCAACTTCTAGATCGCAACCGGGCGACTGACAGATCGCAGTCTGGGCTTGCTGACCCACCATCCCAAAGCATTAAACAGAGTGCAATGCAGAGGGACTACTTGTAAAGTTGGAGCTGTAGTGAGGAGCAAGAGCAGCATAAGCTGATGCCTCCTCTGTAGTGCTGGCTTCTGTCCCATGAGGATTGATACCAACTGCACTCCACCTCTTATCCCGGCTAGAAGTTTCCAGAGTGGTGCCAACAGCAGGAAAAGAGATCTTCAAGTCAGTGTGAAGCAATACACTGGTCTGCTTTCACACTGATGCACTGCTATTTACCCACACCGCAGGTGCATTGTACCTGCAGCTTTCCTGAGCGACTTCTATTATATCCTGCATGTTTGGTGCACTTTCTGAATGTAGGAATTTTGGCGTGCTTTCAGAAAGTGCACCACACCTGCACTGCACCCACGGTACAGGTAAACTGCTGCACATCAGTGTAGAGCTGCACGATTAATCGTAAAAAATAAAAAATAAAATTATCTTGACTCAACCCCCCCCCCCCCCCTCACAATCTTAATCCAGCAATTCCACAATTCTATATAAACAGTGCAGGGCTGTTCTCTGCTCAGAGCTGTCAAAAAAAAAAAAAGCTGGCAAATGTTTATCAACATTGGTCAGCGCTGAGAGATAAAGGAGATATACAGTAAAGTATCATTTGGCTCTCTTAGATCAAAAGGGATGAACTTCGGTCTGTAAACGAGCTTAGTTTAACCACTTCAAGAATATTTTTCCCCCCTTAATAACCAAGCCATTTTTTTCCAATGCGGTACTGCGTCGCTTTAACTGACAATTGCGCGATAATGCGACATAGTACACAAACAAAGCCTCGCTGTGTTCGCCAACAGATGCACGTAGCCTGGCTCAGGAGCGAGCCCACACATGTGCCACCATAGGAAGCGCTTTATGTGATGGCAAACGCAGGAGAGAAGCCTAGACAGCCAAAAGGGGACCCAAGACGAGGATATTCGAGGCTGCTCTGTAATACCAATGCAGCAAACTATTTTAAAATTCATTCAAGCATCAAATTATCTGCAAAGGAATCAGACCTTAACCAGCAAAAACACCAGATACATAACCCACTTACAGGAAATTTATAATGGGACTGCAAAGTCATAAACTTGTTCATAAATTTGCTGTCACCTCTAGGCAGACTAGTTTTTCAGTGTGGTGCACATGAGGCGAAAGTTCCTTATACTTCTTTTGAGCTGTCACAAGATATGGCGGTTGCCACTGCTCAACTCTGATTGAAAATGCTAGTTCCCTGGCTGTCAAGCTAATGTTTTGTCCTATGGCTTCACGCACATGGATGTTTATTGGCACTAAAGTTCTCAAACATAAAATCTGGCGCTTTCTCATGCCCAGGAAACCGTAGATGGGGCGTACAGCCTTCCATAAAAGTGAATGGCTATTCACAGCCGTACTCTTGTAAATGCTGAATTGCATCTACATTTACCTGCACACATACGTATGGCGAGTTCAGGTAAGTTCAGGTAATGTACCAGTTTGGAGCTAATAAACGTCTGTGTGCATGAGGCCTAAATGCTGTGTGAACCTCTGACCCAAAATAGGGATAAAGAACTTTAGGTTGCTTTTTTTTTTTTTTTTAACACATTTACAGCATGCTTATTCCAGGTCTGTTACCCAAAAACACTTAAGGCAGACTTAAACTAGGCCCAATTTACTGAACCAGGATGTACCAAACTGCCAAGGAAAGCAAGACACTACCCTGTTCCCCTTAGCCAATGCATATAGGCCGGAAAGAATATACGCAAGACAGCAAGTAATGCTGCTGGAGTTAACCCCAACACTCCATATGGGGGAAAAGGTCCAGCTTAGTAGAAGAAGAAAAAAAAAAACACACCCTCAGGTGGAAGAGTGGACAAAGACTGGAACTTGACCACACTGAGGGGGGCTGATAATAATCACCAGATCCAAGAGGCAAACAGAACACCCACCTCCATTGGCAGCCGAGTAAACCAGAAGGACGTAGTTTCCGGGCTTTTATATCGGAGACCCGATCAAAGACATTTCCGGCTTCTTTCAGGACTCCACACAGCCGGCGGATGTGCCGGATGGTGGCTCCGGTCTCCCAATGGCATGGGAGAGCAGCAGGAGGGGAATGTTCCCTTCTGCTCCTTATTATAACGGTCGAGTGGCTCATTAGCTGCATTGATTGTCATCATGAGAGAGCTGACCGCAAAAAAACAAAACAAAAATGGTACCCCTGTATAACCACTTCAAGCAAATGACGTACACATATCAGTACCACCTATCAGTGCCCCCCCCACATATATATCAGCTCCCCCCCCCACATATATCTCAGTGCCCCCTATCAGTGCCCCCCCACATATATATCAGCGCCCCCCACATATATATCAGCGCCACCTATCAATGCCCCCCCCACACACATCAGCTCCACCTATCAATGCCCCCCCCCCCCCACACACATCAGCGCCACCTATCAATGCCCCCCCCCCACACACACACACACATACATATCAGCGCCACCTATCAATGCCCCCCCCCCCCCCCCCCCCCACACACACACATATCAGCGCCACCTATCAATGCCCCCCCCCCCCCCCCCCACACACATATCAGCGCCACCTATCAATGCCCCCCCCCCCACACACACATATCAGCGTCACCTATCAATGCCCCCCCCCCCCCCACACACATATCAGCGCCACCTATCAATGCCCCCCCCCCCCCCACACACACCGCCCCACCTGCACCCCCCCCCCCACACACACACACATATCAGCCCCCCCCCCCCTATCAATGCCCCCCCCCCACACACATATCAGCGCCACCTATCAATGCCCCCCCCCCCCCCACACACACATACATATCAGCGCCACCTATCAATGCCCCCCCCCCCCCCCCCCCGCCACATATATCAGCACCACCTATCAATGCCCCCCCCCCACACATATCAGCGCCACCTATCAATGCCCCCCCCCCCCCACACATATCAGCGCCACCTATCCCCATGCCCCCCCCCCACACACATTCAGCGCCCCCTATCAGTGCCCCCCACACACATACACGCCCCCCCCCCCCACACATATCAGAGCCACCTAT
>CM053026.1:585486660-585611660 GCA_028564925.1 Lithobates sylvaticus | reverse complement strand
CAATGCCCCCCCCCACACACACAATGCCCCCCCCCCCCCCACACACATCAGCGCCACCTATGCCCCCCCCCCCCACACACACATCAGCGCCACCTATCAATGCCCCCCCCCACACACATATCAGCGCCACCTATCAATGCCCCCCCCCCCCACACACACATATCACGCCACCTATCAATGCCCCCCCCACACACACCATCAGCGCCACCTATCAATGCCCCCCCCCCCCCCACACACACATATCAGCGCCACCTATCAATGCCCCCCCCCACACACACATATCAGCGCCACCTATCAATGCCCCGCTCACGCCACCTTCCCCCCCCCCCCACACACATATCAGCGCCACCTATCAATGCCCCCCCCCCCCACACATATCAGCGCCACCTATCAATGCCCCCCCCCCCACACATCAGCGCCATCAGCGCCACCTATCAATGCCCCCCCCCACACACATATCAGCGCCACCTATCAATGCACCCCCCCCCCCCCCACGCCCCCTCCCCCCCCCCACGCACCACACATATCAGCGCCACCTATCAATGCCCCCCCCCCCACACACATATCAGCGCCACCTATCAATGCCGCCCCCCCCCCACACACATATCAGCGCCACCTATCAATGCCCCCCCCCCCCCTATCAGCGCCACCTATCAATGCCCCCCCCCACACACATATCAGCGCCACCTATTCAATGCCCCACCACACATCAATGCCCCCCCCCCCCCCCACACACACATCAGCGCCACCTATCAATGCCCCCCCCCCCCCCCCCCGCCACCTATCAATGCCCCCCCACACACTATCAATGCCCCCCTGCTCACACACACCACACATCAGCGCCACCTATCAATGCCCATGCCCCCCCCACACACATATCAGCGCCAGTGCCCCATCAATGCCCCCCCCCCCATCAATGCATATCAGCCACCTATCAATGCCCCCCCCCCACACACACATATCAGCGCCACCTATCAATGCCCCCCCACCACCCCATGCCCCCCCCACACACATATCAGCGCCACCTATCAATGCCCGCCCCACACACACATCAGCGCCACCTATCAATGCCCCCCCCCTCACACATATCAGCGCCACCTATCATCAGTGCCCCCCCCCCCCCCCACCCCACACACACACATCAGCGCCACCTATCAATGCCCCCCCCCTCACACATATCAGCGCCACCTATCAATGCCCCCCCCCCCCACACACATATCACGCCACCTATCCCCCCCCCCCCCCCACACACATATCAGCGCCACCTATCAATGCCCCCCCACACACATGCCCCCACCCCACCCCCTATCAATGCCCCCCCCACACACACATATCAGCGCCACCTATCAATGCCGCCCCCCCCCACACACACATATCAGCGCCACCTATCAATGCCCCCCCCCCACACATATCCCCGCCACCTATCTGCCCCCCACCCCCACCCGACACACACACACACACACATCAGCGCCACCTATCAATGCCCCCCCCCCCCCCCCCACACACATATCAGCGCCACCTATCAATGCCCCCCCCACACACATATCAGCGCCACCTATCAATGCCCCCCCCCCCCACACATATCAGCGCCACCTATCAATGCCCCCCCCCCCCCACACATATCAGCGCCACCTATCAATGCCCCCCCCACACACATATCAGCGCCACCTATCAATGCCCCCCCCACACACATATCAGCGCCACCTATCAATGCCCCCCCCACACACATATCAGCGCCACCTATCAATGCCCCCCCCACACACATATCAGCGCCACCTATCAATGCCCCCCCCCCCACACACATATCAGCGCCACCTATCAATGCCCCCCCCCACACACACATATCAGCGCCACCTATCAATGCCCCCCCACACACATATCAGCGCCACCTATCAATGCCCCGCCACACACATATCTGCGCCACCTATCAATGCCCCCCCACACACATATATAAGCGCTATATATATATATATATATATATATATATATATATAATATATATATATATATATATATATTTTATTACCACACACACACACACTTTTCCCCTTTAACCACTTGCCACCGACCACCCGTCAAATGACAGCTGGGCGGCTCTCGTTCTGGGTGGACGTCATATGACGGCTTCCCAGAACGACCGCTCTCACGCGGGCCATGTTGCTCAGACACGGCGCAAAACCTGATCACATGTAAACACAGAGATGCCGGTAATCAGCGCTCCTCGCCTCACACTGACAGAGTGAGGAGACTTGATCAGCAGCATCCCCTCATAGGGGGACATCTAGGTATGTAATCAGGGCACTGGATCATCAGTGCCCTAATTACAATTAAGTGCCACCATTGCCAGCAATCAGTGGCCAGTGATGCCCATCCGTGCCACCCACCACTGATGCCCATCCGCTTCGCCCAAATTTTCAGTCTTTTTTTTTTTAAAGGAAATACCACCAAAAGAAAGCCATTTGTGTGAAGAAAATAATCAAACTTTCACATGGTTACAGTGTAGCATGACCGCACAATTGTCATTCAAAGTGTTAGAGCGCTGAAAGCTGATCTGGGCAGGAAGGGGGTGAAAGTGCCCTGTATTGAGGTGGTTAAGGAGAGAAGCTGGCCTGGCCCACACATAATACAAGGTGTCCCCGGACTGATAGAAGTAATGATAGGAGAGGCCAGCTGATGAAGGAGGAGGATGCAGTACAATGTCAGAGAAGAGGCCTCCATCAATCCATCCATAGGAGGAGAGCTGTGCCTCCATACTGGTGTCCCACAATAGTGTCCCCCGCCCGCCCGGGTATATGAAGGCAGAGGATGTGCCGCACGGCCTGCACTCTGCTCACCACCTCCTCTTATTATCTCACCTCAGTCACTCCCTTCTTCGCACTGTCTCCTTCGCCGTCCAACTCAGTCTTCTTCCCGCCCTCTTCTTCTTCCTTCACCGGCTCCTGCCTCTGTGTCTCGGCGCTTTCCTCAGACATGTCTTCCCCCGGCACAGAGCTCACCACACGGTTACAATGGAGGGACGGATCCGGCACACAGTTAGTGGGCGGTGCTTAACGACGAACCCGGGTGGCGGGAGTTCCACTAGCAGAAGAGCGCGCGCGCTCGGCCTGCCGGCTTTTTTTTTTTTTTTTTTTTTTTTTAATCTTGTGCGCGCTCCTGTGCAGTGGGAACACACAAATATCGCGAGATTTTGTCACCCCCGTCAGTACGTGCGACTGTGAAAAATGCTCGAACTAACGTTCTGTGATAAATATCTACGTAGTTCTTTTATCTGAGGACACAGACTGCGTTGCCCCCCGCGCTTTTTCATTTAGGGAACTGCGTCCATGTGTAGTGAGGCGCGCACGCAACACTGGGCGGGGCTTCGGATGAATGAGAGGCAGAGCTGCGTTGTGTTGATCTCGGAGGAAATCTCGCGGGAAGTACGGAACACCGGTGTTTCATGACCGCGTGCTCCTAGTGACGTCAGGAGCTGATGGTTCTGCCTTTGTTCTGTCCGGTTGTCGGATCTTTATCAGGGAAATTGGTGACACAGATACATAGCTCCCAGCTGTCCCTGACTTCGAGGGACTGTCCCTGATTTGATGCAATGTCCCTCTTTCCTCCAAATGTGTCCCTCATTTTGGTCTGATCTATATAGTTGTATATAAAATGCACTTTATTTCTTTTAAAAAGTGTCTCCCAGAGCTAAACCTTTCATCTCATTTCTAAATTGCTGCATTTTCAACTTTTTAAAAGCCAATATGAAGGAATAGTATTGTTAAAAAAAAAAGCACTTGTGGATTTAATTAACCTTTTTTGGGTTATTTCCCCTTTAAGGGGGCGTGACAGGGGGCGTGTCATGTGCCAGCATACGTTTGCTAGTAGGTGTCCCTCATTCCCATCTCAAAATGTTGGGAGGTATGTAGATAGATGTGATCCATGGCGGTCTCTCCCCAGCAAAGGCTGTGCGGCGGAGATATGGGACTTCTTTTTCTGTTAATTAAATTTCTGACTAATTAAATGCTCTGTTTTATCATTATGTAGCTTTTTATGAACTCTGTGACAGTTCGTAGTGCTTGATTGTGGATAGTTTGCATGATGTTGTAATAAGCACTATGAGAAGTGACGCATACGCATACAATACCCGCATCAGGCTGTATGTGACCAAAATAGTTGACAGAAGTGTCACTTTTCCTTCAGGCCAAACCCAAACGCTTTAGCGGCGTAACGCTTTTTTTTTACTATAAGATAGACATGGGTGGCGTCAAAAAATTTGTTTTGTTTCGTTCCGTTCTGCTCCGTATAAAAAAAAACAAATCGTAATTTGTGTACGAAATTAAATTTGGATTCGTACGAAATACGAATTTTCGTTAGATTTGTAAACTTTTCGTTAAAATAACGAAAGTTCGTTATGATGAATTTATCATTATGAGGGGTTCCCACCATCCCTGCGCTGTGCTGACTTTCTCTGAGTGATTGGTGAACAAAACACCAGTCACATTTCTGTTAATTTGGATCCGAAATTCCTAAACAAAATTTCGTATTCCATACAGAATTAGTATGCATAAAAATTTGTATTTTGCATTAGTACGAATGTACGAATTTCCGGAAATTCGTACGAATTTTTGATTCGTACGAAACTAATCGCACATGTCTACTATAGGATTGTATCAGACCTGGGACACCTTTGGGCGCTCCATAGAGAATAGGAATGTGGTGTGCATAGTGCCCCCTCACCCTACTGTCAGGCCCTGTTCTGAGCCACATTTCAGTCTGAATAATTTGTCCGGGTTTCAGGCGGACACATGATTTTCAACCCGGACTGACCAGGTGAATCCTGCACAGGTGGCAACCCTAATTCACACAACCAACAAGTGGTACAGATCCCTAGCACAGGGGAGCTCGGGCGACCGCTGAACTCCCCTCTACCTGAACTGTGAACTTGTGCTCTTTTATTTCCTCCAATAGGTCATTCCTATCTGCTTCTTTATTTAACCGCTTACCGACCTGCCACAGTACCTATACTGCAGCTCATACAGGCACCATAACTCATACCTCCCAACTGTGCCTGATTTCAATGGACTGTCCCTGATTTGGACCAAATTTTCCTAATTTTGGTCTGATCTATATAGTTGTATACAGTGGCGGCCCGTCCATTAGGGGTGCACAGGCCCCACCCCCCGATTCAACTCTTCTAGGAAGGCTGTTCACAAGATTTAGGAGTGTGTCTATGGAATGTTTGACCATTCTTTCAAGTGCATTTGTGAGGTCAGGCACTGATGTTGGATTAGAAGGCCTGGCTTACAGTCTCCGCTCTAATTCATCCCCAAGGTGTTCTGTTGAGGTCAGGACTCTGTCCAGGCCAGTCAAGTTCCTCCACTCCAAACTCACTCATCCATGTCTTTATGGACCTTGCTTTGTGCACTGGTCCAAATCATTTGGTGGAGGGGGGATTATGATGTGGGGTTGTTTTTCAAGGGTTGGGCTTGGCCTCTTGGTACCAGTAAAGGGAACTCTTAACCACTTTCAGATCGAACCATTTTGCTGGCTTAAGACCAGACCACTTTTTGCGATTCGGCACTGCGTCGCTTTAACTGACAATTGCGCGGTCGTGCGACGTGGCTCCCAAACAAGATTGACGTCTTTTTTTCCCCACAAATAGAGCTTTCTTTTGGTGGTATTTGATCGCCCCTGCGGTTTTTATTTTTTGCGCTATAAACAAACAAAAAAAGCGTCAATTTTGAAAAATACGCATTATTTTTTACTTTTTGCTATAATAAAATATCCCCCAAAAATATTTAAAAACACATTCTTTTCCTCAGTTTAGGCCGATACGTATTCTTCTACATATTTTTCGTAAAAAAAAAAATCGCAATAAGCGATTGATTGGTTTGCACAGAAGTTATAGCATTTACAAAATAGGGAATAGTTTTATAGCATTTTTATTAATAATTTTTTTTACTAGTAATGGCGGCAATCAGCGATTTTTATTGTGACTGCGACATTATGGTGGAAACATCGGACATTTTTGAAACATTTTTGGGACCATTGTCATTTATACAGCAATCAGTGCTATTTAAATGCACTGATTCCTGTGTAAAATGACACTGGCAGCGAAGGGGTTAACCACCAGGTGGCAGTGTAGGGGTTAACTGTTCCTAGGGGCGTGTTACTAATTGTGGGGGAGTGGCTGTGATTTAGTGAACACTGATCTCTGCTCAAATCACAGGGAGCAGAGATCGGTGTCACTAGTTGCTAGGCAGAATGGGGAGATGCTGTTTACGTCCGCATCTCCCCGTTCAGCCTTCCCGTGAGACGATCGCGGGTATCCCGCGGCGATCGAGTCCGAGGGGGACCCGCGACCGGACTCACGGGGGTCCCGGGTGGCACGCACGCGATGGCACGGCGGCAATCTTAAAGGGACGTACCTGTACGCCCTTTTGCCTGTCCGTGCCATTCTGCCAACATACATCGTCGTGCGCCGGTCGGGAAGCAGTTAAGGCATCAGCATACCAAGACTTTTTGGACAAATTCATGCTCCCAACTTTGTGGAAACAGTTTGGGGATAGCCCCTTCCTGTTCCAATATGACTGCACAAAGCAGAACAAAGGCACTTTTATGTGCGGCTCTTGGAAATATATGGACACCAACAAGAGATTCATCTTACCCAATGGCCATATCTTTAAACCCCGACATTTTGCGAACTGTAGGACATTCTGTGTGACATTTATTTGCGATTGCAGCTGCTTCTATGTCGGAAAGACTACGCTCAAATTTTAGAAAAGAGCTTACCCACATATCAGAAGCATGCAAACGTGTAACCCTGACCTACCCTTGGGAAGGCACACCACCTTGCCCCATCGGGGTGTGTTTTCCAGGATCAAATCCACCCTAGTCCAACAAAAGCCTCCTCAGCTCGAGCTGCGTTGGATTTATACGTTAAGAGCTACACACCCCCCAGGGTTAAATGACGTGGTGTGTTTTAAGCCCTTTCTAAAGGGTTTTAATTTGGGTGGGATGGAGAAAAAGGGATATACAGCCCAGGGTATTTGCTTTCCCTGGGATTCCTGGCTTTCTATATTTGATCTATTGTGCCAGGCGTCTTTTTGTGTATTTGATTCTTCAATCCACCTCTTCCTGTATTTATTTTCCCCCTTTTTTACTTTTTTGTCCTTTCCTTTTTGCCCCCCCCCCCCCCCTTTAGCTCTCTCACTTGTTTCATTGTCTAATGCGACTGTTTTTTGTGACTTTATCCCGGTCTATGTCTACTGTTTTGTATTATATGCTTCTGATGTAAACATTGTCACGTGCAGCTCCTGGCACATCCCCTCCACAATTAACCTTATGGTCATCCCTTTGTCCTCCAGTATGGGAACTGGGGACTACATTGAGCTCATGATTGATTGTTTTGGGCAATTTGAGCACGATCTAACACATTTTTGATATTTTTCCATTTTTATTTTTTATTATATTCTTGTCTTTGTCTCCCTACATGTGTTTATACCAAACCTGAGTGGGGTGACGCACTGCTATACATAGTGTTCACGCCAACTATTCAAGTGTACTTAGCACGGCCAAGATTCTCCTTTTTGGGGACTCTTTGGGAAGGTGCTGTTTGCTCTACCATCTGCAAACCTCCATTTCCGCTTGTATCCAGGATGACCGGTTGCCATGCCGGTGGGACGCAGACGCGTCGTATTACTCCGCAGCGCGCGTGTGTGACGTCATCGCTGCTCAGGAGGCCCTTCCTGGGAACCTGGGAGGAGGCAGGCTGCACATGGCTGATCTACATCAGGCAGACATCGCGGCTGTCTGTGCTGGGCTATTTAAACCTTCATTTCACACACAGACAGACAGGGCTATGGACGGGACGTTCCTGGAGAGGCTGACGTTGGACCTTATTCTTTGAGAGTGAGCTATCTGGGGTAACCGTGTGATTCAATGCATCTGGGCCTTTGACTTATAAGCAATATGCATGTCTGAGCTCGTACATTTTTTTTTTTTTTTTTTTTTTTATTTGTTGTTTATTTTTCTTTTTCGGCGCCCCATTCTTTGGCAACGTTGACTTCAACAGCCATTTTCTCACTGAACTGGTCTATAGTTTTCTGTGCTCTCCACGTCCCCACCAACCTGTCTGCCTGCAATTAATGTCACTGCTCCGCATAGGTATGTTCAATCACCCTACTGGGTTTTATCAATGAGGGCTGCAGTTTTAATATATTTTCCCTTTTTTTTAAATGTATACATTTTACTTCATTACATTTGTCCTTTCTTCCAGATTCTCTGCTCTTGCCGGGCCTCAGTACACAGTTTGGTTTTTGTTCTGTATGGGTTTCCAGATTTCAACTCTTTTTGGTGTGATTGGGGATTTTATCCCCACATTAAATTTGGCTATTTCCCCCATCTATATCAATTTAAAATTGAAATAACAACTATGTGGACGGGATGCGCAGGGGACTCCACGTCACAGTGTCATTCCCTTTTTTTAATCAATGTGGATACTCATATGTACATGCAAAATGATCATGATGTAAGTTTTGATTACCTCAGTACTTTGTGTATGATCATTCAGTATTATGTGTAAGGGTTTAATCACTGCTGGTCATTCTGCATTTGAATTTTATAGATATTATATTTCCTGTGAGAAATCCTAATGAAGGAGACAGCATTCATCTCTGAAACGCGGGAAGCTATATCTTTGCATTTTTGTATACACTGTATCCACGGTAATGTGCAATATTCTATATATGTTGTCTAATAAATATCCAATATTTTTCATTGCTTATGTGGTAGTGCCTTCAAAGTCACACCCCCAATGTTTATTTTTCTCTTTCTTGGTACAATTGGGATGTAGCACACCTTCCCAAGTTTTCTTTATCAGAAACCCTTTTCATAGAGACATGGATTACCGAGTTTGGGGTGGAGGAACTTGACTGCAATACATTTTTAACCCAGACTAAGACTGGGCTGCCATTAAAGTTCATGTTTGTGTAAAGGTAGGTGTCCCAATACTTTTGGCTAGATAGTGTATCTGGCAAGATTTACAATGGTGGTGGAACCCTCCTACACATAAATACTACATTTAGACATAGTTTTAGGACCTGACAGATGAGACAACTTCTCTACATGAAGCAGCATGTTTGGGATTTGAATCCAGACACTCAGGGATGCTAATCAGAAGTTCGAAGTTCTAACCTCTAAGCCACAGAGCTGCCACATATGAGATCCTCCTACACATAAATACACATATACTGCATTTCTTTGGACATACAGGTGATGGAATTACATTACCCAAGAGTTATTCTTCTTGATTTATTCTGTGATATTTGGTGGTTCTTTGTGGGTGAGTGTAGAATAGTGATGTTACCCTCAAATTTTGGGGAATTACATTTTGATTTCTGATGTTGGTACACATATCAAATTTTTTGGGCTCAAATTAGGATTATTTGGAAATAATAAAAAGCACAAAAATTGTGACTCATTTTAAATTTGCATCAGCAATGGTATTGTTTGTGCTTTGTAAAGACAAGCTTTGTGAGTATGGGTAAAGATTGTTGTGAGATGAGAGTAACATTACAGAGTAAGGGCCCTTTCACACTGACGTGGCTTTGAGCAGGCAGATGACAGGTCTATCTCTGCACACTGTGCAGGGACGGACCTGTCAGAGCGCCGCTCTCCTCTATGGGGGATTAGATGAAGACAGACCGTAGAGTCCATTTTCATCCAATCCGCAGATGTATGGAAAAATATGGTTTTCCTCCATCACACTTTTTCGGATCGAAGTGGGTCGGATGTCAGCGGACATGTCACCTCTGACATCCGTCGCTCCATAGAGATCTATGGAGTGTCCATTCAGGTCCACCTAAAAAACTGACAGGCGGACCTGAACGTCCGTGTGAAAGAGGCCCAAAATATATTTTATCAAAACATTCCACATTCTAGCATTCTTAAAAACAAAATATTCGAAGTAGAAGCAACAATGCTGCAAAGGAAAATTTATTTCAGAGAAAGATACATTTCATCACAACATTAAAAGGATTTATTTGGGAAGTTACAATTGTACCATTAGAATCAATGGCTAAAACTTGTATTGGACTATAATAGCGCTGATTTTCACTTCCAAAAAATGCTCTTTAACACAGCGCTCATTCTGGTATTTACTATAGTGCCCTGTAAAAAAGACATGGAGCTAAAATGAGAGCTATTTGCAGGTCTGAGCATGCTCAGTTGTGTTGGCACCTAGTTGTACAGAGACGGGGAATTTATCTCTTCTCAGACTTTTAAAGAATTTTCAGTGTAGAAATCATTTTTTCACACAGTTTAAAAGCAGGTTATCTTAAAACAATATACTGCATATTTCAGTACCATTTACGCAATTATATCATGCTCTAAACATTATTGCCATGTGCACTACTCCAGGTTTTAGCAGAGTCAGGGTTTGGGCACTATTTGTTTTCAGGGAACTATAGTAAATTCGATTTTGGGAATATATTTTTACCAGCGCTATAGTGAATACCGTTTTAGTTGTTTTAGCTAATTAGCGCGATTAATGATAATTGGCACTAATTTGTGGTAATTAGCGATGCAGCGCTATAGTAAATGACCCCCATAGTGTCTTGTGTAAACATTGGGGGTTATTTACGAAAGGCAAATCCACAGCCTTCCTAGAAGAGTTAAAGCTGTTGTAGCTGCAAAGGGTGGGCAAACTTAATATTGAACCCTACGGACTAAGTCTGGAATGCCATTAAATTTCATGTGCATGTAAAGGCAGGCATCTCAATGTATAATATGGTGTATAGTATTATCACTGTAATAATGACACTGGTGATGTCAGGGGCAGTTAGTCCCCCCCCCCCCCTTCCAGTGTCAGTTGATGTCAGATTGGCCACAGCACTATCACAGTCCTATTATAAGTCACTGATCACCACCATTACTAGTATAAAAAATAAATAAATACATTTTCCAGTATATATATATACCATTGTTTGTAGCCATTTTATAACCCTTTTTATGCAAACCGATTCGTATACACTTATTGGGATTTTTTTTACCAAAGACATGTAGCAGAATACATTTTGGCCTAAAATTATGAAGAAATTCGATTTTTATAATTTTTTTTGGATATGTTTTTTTTCCAAATTTTTGATAGTTTTTTTTATTTATATAATGAAAAATAAAAAACCCAGTGGTGATCAAATACTACCCAAAAGAAAGCTCTATTTGTGTGAAAAAAAATTATATAAATTTTGTTTGAGTACAGCGTTGCATGACCACGCAATTGCCAGTTAAAGTATCACAGTGCCGAATAACGAAGGGGGTAAAACCTTCCAGAGTTCAAGTGGTTAAAGTGGAACAAAACTACCCACTATGCTTAGCTCCATCTTCCAGAGATGCAGTGGTTGCATCCCTCTCTGGCTGCTGTCATCTTCTCCCCAGATTCTGAGTTCAGGTAGTGATGAATTCAGGGGATGTCCAAGCTCATCTCTAATCACTAAAAATGTAAAATAAAAAACAAAAATAATTTGCCCTAGACCCCTATGAAAATGTGAACTGCTGCAACCCAAATCCTGGAAATCTGGACAAATAAAAAATACAAATGCAAAATGGTGCACTGTTCCTTTTAAATCAAGCAAATGTGCAATCAACCTGAAATTGATCTAGCAAAATGCAATTCCATACAAAAAGCAATAAAGTGCAAGTGCTAGTATACTGTGCAAAGTGCAATATACATTCAAAATTCAAAAATACATTTAAACATATAATCAAAAATATAATGAGTATGGATAAACGTGCCAGTATAAAAAATGCTCAGTGCTTCACAATCCAATATCACTCCAAGGGTATTCCAGTGTGGCAAAGGGTGCACCTAAGTGTAAGCAAATGGCCTCTTATCAAATGGTATGGATCTAGATTACAGAGATCAAAGACATCCCGCACTCAATCTCCAGAGTGGAAGCTTAACAGAAAGCATGTCTTCATAACGTGAATCGTTCTTAGGATGAGATCCACTCATCAAGGAAGCATGTATGAAATTGTCAGCCCTCCCTTCTCAGTGCTCAGGTTGCTCAGCTGTCGTTTATTGCCAGCACTCATCATTCCACAGTTGCTCACCTGGTGATCATTTCCTACTCATCAGTCCAGCCTACAGACAGCACCTTCTAGCTATTTAAACTACCTGATTCATTCCTTCTGTGCCTTCGCCTTGGTCAAACATATCTGGAGACTCTCTGCTGTGTTCCTGTTGAACATTTGCCTGGCTGACGTCCCTTCTGGTTCCTGATCCTGTCTGCTGCCTCTGACTACGCTGATCTTGGGCTTCCTGATTTATTGGCTTGTTCTGACTACCCACTTTGGCTATGTTTAGACTTGGTTTACTATTTGTACCATTTTATTAAAAGGTGGGATTTTTACTGCATTTTCTGTCTCTGTCTGATTCATGGTTCCTGACAGTAGGTGAAGGCCATAAATTCAGAATATGCAGGCAATCCACCTAGTGGGCATATTTTTTCCAGATTAAATGAGCAGGACCACCGCATGGATCAGTTTGCCATAGCGTTACAGACGCTCCTGATTCGCACTGCTCACCTGGATCCTCCCACTGTGGCTGTTCCGGTACAACCTGTATTGCAGGCCGCCCCTGCTGCTGCTCCAGTCTCTGTGCAGGCCCCCGCCTCGAATATTACCTCTGTAAGAGGTATGTCTGGTTCCGCTCCGCTTCCCCAGTGATTTTGGGGCGATCCAGTTCAATGCAGAGGGTTTCTCAATGAGGTTGGGATATACTTTGAGATGCAGCCCCAGGCGTTCCCCACGGACAGAAGCAAAGTAGGCTTCATTATTTCTTTGCTTTATGATAGAGCCTTGGCCTGGGCAAACCCTCTATGGAAGATGCAAAAACCCATTGTCCTGAGTTACCCTGAGATTGTTGCGTCCTTTAAAAGGGTTTTTGACGTTTCTGCACGCTCTACTTCTGCTGCCAAGAGCTTTATGTCCATCAAACAGAGTATGAGAACTGTTACTGATTACACCATTGAATTCCAGAGGTCGCTTGGAACAATGAGGCCCTCATGGCTGCTTTTTCTCATGGTCTCTAGGATAACATCAAAGGTGAGATAGTAGCCTGAGACATACCTACAGATCTGGAGAAGTTGATCACATTTGCCATTCTTATTGACTCCCAACTCCGAGAGAGACCTTCCTTTAAGAAGCGCTTGCAGATGCATCCTGTACGTTTGGCTCTGAGCTTTGCAGTCCCACTCTTGCCTCCCTCACCTCCTATGCCTCCTGGTACCAAGTACGCCAGTGAAGTAGAACCCATGCAGTTGGGCTTTACACGTCTCTCTTTGGAGGAGAGGGCCTTTAGGAGGAGGGAGAGATTGTGCCTTTATTGTAGCCAGGCAAGTCACTTTTTGAAGTCTTGTCCTACCGTCTGGGAAACGCTTGCACCTGAGGTCCTGTAGGGGACAGACCTTAGGTGGCGTTGTTACGTCCCCAGTTATCCTAAAGGATAAGCATCTAGTTCCGGTCACCTTTTCTTGGTCTGAGTTGTCCATCGATACACAAGCTCTAATCGACTTTGGGTCTGCAGGCCTGTTCATAAATAGTGCCTTTGTGTCTAAGCACTCGATTACGCTGCAGCTTCGTGCCACTCCACTTGCTATTGAGGCTATTGATGGGAGACCTCTACAGCCTGCCCATGTGACTCATGAAACTGCTTTGACCATGGCCGTAGGGGATCCTTACCATGAGATAATCTAATTCCAAGCCATTACCTCACCTCATTACCCGGTGGTTATTGGTTAACCTTGGTTACAGAGGCACAACCCCTCGTTCGATTGGCAGTAAAATATGTTTTCAGAAAGTGACTAAGGTGCACCTCTTCACTCTCCTCCTTGCCAGGGCAGTACCATGAATTTAGCAATGTCGTTGACAAAGGTCAAGCCGGTTGTTTGCCTCCACACCGGTCGTATAATTGCGCAATTGACCCTCAACCTGGTGCCATGCCCCCTTGTGGCCGGGTTTACCCTTTATTTGTCTCGGAGGATAAAGCCATGGTGGACTATGTTGCCGACGCACTTTCTCGAGGGTTCATCTTCAAATCTTAATTTCCTGCTGGTGCTGGCTTCTTCTTTGTGAAAAAGAAAAGTGTTGAACTGAGACCTTGTATCGATTATAGAGGTCTCAATCACATTAGGATTAAGAATGCCTATCCGATTTAGTTGATTACGGAGTAATTTGACCGCCTGTCAGGTCACCTTGGGCACACCGTTGGAGTCAGGAGTGCATCGCTAAGGTAGTGGACCCTAGGCTGACTGCTGCAGGTGGAACTCTGGGTGGTTCAGGAAAGCAGGTCCACTGGAGCACCAACACGGATCCCACTGGGAGCTAGAACATAAGATTCCCCATGGCGCAGTCTAAGAGCCAGCAGGTGTTCACCAGAGCCTCTAGTGGTGAGGATGGACTGCGCTGCAACTGGTTCCAGGTCGCGGCCCCCAGGGTCTCCCAGCTCACGCTCCAGGTAGGCTACAGGAGGATAGAGAGGAAGCGGCAGCCCAGGACAACAAGGGATAGTCAGGAGATAAGCCAAAGGTGGGGGCAACTAGCAGACAAGGATAGACAGAGAACACACCAAAGGTCAGGGTAACAAGCAGGCAGGGATAGTCAAAGAACAAGCCAAGATCGGTAACAGAAACAGCTGTAGAGACCATGGCAAGCAGCAGACAGGAAACCAAACACACAATATTGCCCGGGCAAGGCAGGCTTGGATAGCACAGTGTTAAATAGTGTATCCTGTAGAGGCTAGGGTGGAGCCACGCTGAGGGAAGATTACTTAACCATGCAGGTGTGAGTGCAGGCGCAAGGCTGATACACAGACCAGAGGAGCTGGTATTACTGGTGATTCATGACACCCTCAAGGGAGCAACGGTTTTCACGAAGCTCGATCGGAGAGGGGCATACAATCAAGTAGGGCGACAAATGGAAAACTGTGTTTAATACCAGGACAGGACATACTCTGTGTATCACCCGCAGTCCAATGGGGCCGTAGAACCAAGCCTTGGAGCTATTTCTACGTTGCTATATTTCTGACCACCATAACAACTGGTCAGACCTCTTACCTTGGGTGGATTTTGCTCACAATAGTGCTGTCGATACCGCTTTCCGATTGTCTCCGTTTATGGCGAATTTTGGCTTCCAACCATCCATGTTGCCTGACTCATTTTGTTCCTTAAAGAATTCCTGTGTTAGAGGACTATCTCTGTGATCTTCGTTCCACTTGGGTGCAGGTTCAAGAGTCCTTGC
Source organism: Lithobates sylvaticus (assembly GCA_028564925.1). Taxonomy (NCBI): domain Eukaryota; kingdom Metazoa; phylum Chordata; class Amphibia; order Anura; family Ranidae; genus Lithobates; species Lithobates sylvaticus. The sequence continues at coordinate 585,596,384 of CM053026.1, read as the reverse complement.
GACAAGCCAGTGATAGGTACAGACTCCATGCTGACCACCAACTCCTACCTGTGCCTTCCTACCAGGTTGGGGAGAGGGTTTGGCTGTCATCTCGTAACCTCCGACTCTGTGCTCCCTCACTGAAATTGGCACCACATTTTCTTGGGCCACAATGGAACACCTTTGGAGTGATATTGTATTGTGGAGCACTGAGCACTTTATTATACTGGCACTTCCCCAGTGGACTTTATCCATAATCATTATATTTTTTATTATGTTTGAATTTTTTTTTTAATTTTTGATTTATATTGCACTTTGCACAGTATACTAGCACTTGCGCTTTTGAAATGTAATTGCATTTTGTTAGATCAATTTAAGGTTGATTGCCATATTTGCTTGATTTAAAGGAACAGCGAACCATTTTGTATTTGCATCTCTAATCGCTAGTAAAGTAGGCACGGGTCCATGACTTTTGGTCCATGCGTACAGCTGTCTGTTCAACAGAAGCCAGGTCGTTAGACGGTCAAACAGTCCTGGTGGGGAGCTAGCATTCAATCAGCACTTGCAGCCAATGGCTGAGAGCACTGAACAGTGTATTTTGGCTGGGAGTGGGGGGCGGGGGTACTGAGGGACTCCCCACTGTCACAATACACCTGCACATACTGCCCTTCTGCATTAACCAAAATCCATCCCCAGTGCCCTCCCACAATAAAATATATACTGTGATTTGAGAGAAATTCTGCTAAGCAAACTTTTTTTGCACTCCGTATACTTCCTCTCAAGTAATATGAACACACTAGAAATCAGCTGCATATGGAGCTCAGAGAGCCGGGGGAGGAGAAATAGCAGGAGACTTATCTTCCCAGTTAAAGAGGACATAAGGCTTACCTATAGGTACTGTAAATATCTCCTAAACTTGCACCATTTAGGAGATATTTACTGTATACTGCGTCGATTACGTCATTGGCGCATGCACTCTGAAGGAACGGCCCCCCGTGCCGTTCCTTCAGAAGCTTGTGCCGTGACCGCCAGCTGCGGTGCGCATGCGCAGGAGTGACGGCACTCAGCTCCAGCCATTCACACATCTGGAGTCGGCGGACCTGAAAGGAAGACAGGCGAAGATGGATGCGGCCTTGAGCAGAGATGACGAGGGCTTAGTTTTCAGGTTAGTATCACACAGTGTCCCGGGGGCCCCACTTGCCTGGAGTGCCCCACCTGCCCAGCGACCCCAGCCAAGCATCATTCAGATGTCACAAAGTTCGCTGCCCCATTGTGCCAGTGCGGTGCGGCTCCCTCACAGAGACAGAGTGCCGCGCGATCAGTCCCGATATCAGTCAGTGACTCAGCGACGGGCAGTGTGAGTCAGCTGGCACTGTGAAGAACAGAGCCAATGCTTTCTGTGTAGTTACGGCTCTTCACAGGCAGAGTGATATGAAATGCACTCCGCCTGTGACAGATACAGGAAGCATCAGCTCTGCTCTCTACTGCAGCCGCATGCTGCAGCTTCCTGTCACACTTCCACGTCTCAGAGGAGCCAGGCAGCAGTACACAAGCCAGCATTAATATCCACCAGCACCAGCAGTACCCACGCCAGCATTAATACCCACCAGGCAGCACCAGAGTGTAAGTGTACATTTATACATATTTCGGTTTTTTTAGTTGTATGATTTAGTGGTGAAAGTTATTAGTGTCCACCCCCCCCAAGTTTTTATGTGTCCCCCTTATATATCAATCTTAAGCCCCATACACACTATCAGATTTTCTGCTGATTTTTTGTCTTCAGATTTACCAAAACCATATAATATGAGGTCAAACCTTAGGAGTTTAAATTTGTATGCAATCAGGCAGGCCCTTGCACACATACTCATTGATGGCCCTCTGCTGCGTTTTGGTGAATCTGAAGACAAAAATCAGCAGAAAAATGGCTGGGAGTGTACTTCTTTCTACTAATAGTGTGTATGACTAACACACTTCAAGTCCTATAGGTGCTTCTGGGAACAAAATATATAGGATCTCTGTGTGATGGGACTAACGCACTTCAAGTCCTATAGGTGCTTCTGGGAACAAAATATAGGTGTGTGTGATGGGACTAACACACTTCAAGTCCTATAGGTGCTTTGGGAACAAAATATAGGATCTCTGTGTGATGGGACTAACACACTTCAAGTCCTATGGGTGCTTCTGGGAAGAAAATATAGGTCTGTGTGATGGGACTAACACACTTCAAGTCCTATAGGTGCTTCTGGGAACAAAGGATCTCTGTGTGATGGGACTAACACACTTCAAGTCCTATAGGTGCTTCTGGGAACAAAAATATAGGATCTCTGTGTGATGGGACTAACACACTACAAGTCCTAATGGGTGCTTCTGGGAAGAAAATATAGGTCTGTGATGGGACTAACACACTTCAAGTCCTATAGGTGCTTCTGGGAACAAAATATAGGTCTGTGTGATGGGACTAACACACTTCAAGTCCTATAGGTGCTTCTGGGAACAAAATATAGGATCTCTGTGTGATGGGACTAACACACTTCAAGTCCTATGGGTGCTTCTGGGAAGAAAATATAGGTCTGTGTGATGGGACTAACACACTTCAAGTCCTATAGGTGCTTCTGGGAACAAAATATAGGTCTGTGTGATGGGACTAACAACTTCAAGTCCTATAGGTGCTTCTGGGAACAAAATATAGGATCTCTGTGTGATGGGACTAACACACTTCAAGTCCTATGGGTGCTTCTGGAAGAAAATATAGGTCTGTGTGATGGGACTAACACACTTCAAGTCCTATAGGTGCTTCTGGAACAAAATATAGGATCTCTGTGTGATGGGACTAACACACTTCAAGTCCTATAGGGCTTCTGGGAACAAAATATAGGATCTCTGTGTGATGGGACTAACACACTACAAGTCCTATGGGTGCTTCTGGGAAGAAAATATAGGTCTGTGTGATGGGACTAACACACGTCAAGTCCTATAGGTGCTTCTGGGAACAAAATATAGGATCTCTGTGTGATGGGACTTAACACACTACAAGTCCTATGGGTGCTTCTGGGAAGAAAATATAGGTCTGTGTGATGGGACTAACACACTTCAAGTCCTATAGGTGCTTCTGGGAACAAATATAGGATCTCTGTGTGATGGGGACTAACACACTACAAGTCCTATGGGTGCTTCTGGGAAGAAAATATAGGGTCTGTGTGATGGGACTAACACACTTCAAGTCCTGTAGGTGCTTCTGGGAACAAATATAGGATCTCTGTGTGATGCGACTAACACACTTCAAGTCCTATAGGTGCTTCTGGGAACAAAATATAGGATCTCTGTGTGATGGGACTAACACACTACAAGTCCTATGGGTGCTTCTGGGAAGAAAATATAGGTCTGTGTGATGGGACTAACACCACTTCAAGTCCTATAGGTGCTTCTGGGAACAAAATATAGGTTCTCTGTGTGATGGGACTAACACACTACAAGTCCTATGGGTGCTTCTGGGAAGAAAATATAGGTCTGTGTGATGGGGACTAACACACTTCAAGTCCTATAGGTGCTTCTGGGAACAAAATATAGGATCTCTGTGTGATGGGACTAACACACTACAAGTCCTATGGGTGCTTCTGGGAAGAAAATATATAGGTCTGTGTGATGGGACTAACACACTTCAAGTCCTATAGGTGCTTCTGGGAACAAAATATAGGATCTCTGTGTGATGGGACTAACACACTTCAAGTCCTATAGGTGCTTCTGGGAACAAAATATAGCTCTGTGTGATGGGACTAACACACTACAAGTCCTATGGGTGCTTCTGGGAAGAAAATATAGGTCTGTGTGATGGACTAACACACTTCAAGTCCTATAGGTGCTTCTGGGACAAAATATAGGATCTCTGTGTGATGGGACTAACACACTACAAGTCCTATGGGTGCTTCTGGGAAGAAAATATAGGTCTGTGTGATGGGACTAACACACTTCAGGTCCTATAGGTGCTTCTGGGAACAAAATATAGGATCTCTGTGTGATGGGACTAACACACTTCAAGTCCTATAGGTGCTTCTGGGAACAAAAATATAGCTCTGTGTGATGGGACTAACACACTTCAAGTCTATAGGTGCTTCTGGGAACAAAATATATAGGATCTCTGTGTGATGGGACTAACACACTTCAAGTCCTATAGGTGCTTCTGGGAACAAAATATAGGTCTGTGTGATGGGACTAACACACTTCAAGTCCTATAGGTGCTTCTGGGAACAAAATATAGGATCTCTGTGTGATGGACTAACACACTTCAAGTCCTTATAGGTGCTTCTGGGAACAAAATATAGGTCTGTGTGATGGGACTAACACACTTCAAGTCCTATAGGTGCTTCTGGGAACAAAATATAGGATCTCTGTGTGATGGGACTAAACACTTCAAGTCCTATAGGTGCTTCTGGGAACAAAATATAGGATCTCTGTGTGATGGGACTAACACACTTCAAGTCCTATAGGTGCTTCTGGTAACAAAATATAGGATCTCTGTGTGATGGGACTAACACACTACAAGTCCTATGGGTGCTTCTGTGGAAGAAAATATAGGTCTGTGTGATGGGGACTAACACACTTCAAGTCCTATAGGTGCTTCTGGGAACAAAATATAGGAGCTCTGTTTGCTGCCACTGCCTGCCTGCCACGAACACACTACAAGTCCTATAGGTGCTTCTGGGAACAAAAATATAGGAGCTCTGTTTGCTGCCACTGCCTGCCACGAACACACTACAAGTCCTATAGGTGCTTCTGGGAACAAAATATAGGAGCTCTGTTTGCTGCCACTGCCTGCCAGTGCCTGCCTGCCACGAACACACTACAAGCCCCTCTTTCTAAATGAATCTTTCTAACTAAATCTCTCTAACTAAATCTTTCTAACTGAATCTAGCAGAGTGACACAGAATGATCCTGCTCTCTCTAACGCCGGAACGCATGTGACCGGCGCCGACGGCGTGGCGGCCTTTTATAAGAGGGGGCGTGTACTAAAGCCCCTGAGCTGTAATTGGCTACAGGCGTCCTGCTGTAGCCAATTATGGCTCTTCGAGTTTCCGGCGCTGTGATTGGCCAAGCATGCGGGGTCACAGTGCATGCTTGGCCAATCATCAGCCAGCAATGCACTGCGCCGGCCGCGCCGGCCAAAATAGTTCTGGGCTCGCCGAGCGAGCGAGCACGAACATGGGTTCGCATCGAGCACCGGGCCCATCCCTATCCACCAGCACCAGCAGTACCCACGCCAGCATTAATACCCACCAGGCAGCACCAGAGTGTAAGTGTGTACATTTATATATATTTAGTTTTTTTTAGTTGTATGATTTAGTGGTGAAAGTTATTAGTGTCCACCCCCCCCCCCCCCAAGTTGACTATAATATCTTATGTGTCCCCCTTATATATCAATCCTAAGCCCCATACACACTATCAAATTTTCTGCTGATTTTCGTCTTCAGATCTACCAAAACCATATAATATGAGGTCAAACCTTAGGAGTTTAAATTTGTATGCAATCAGGCAGGCCCTTGCACTACATGGTTTTGGTAAATCTGAAGACAAAAATCAGCAGAAAATCTGATAGTGTGTATGGGTCTTTAGAGTTGCCACTAGTTCTAGGAAGTGTAAGAAAGGTGAGGAAAAAGAAACTTTATTATGTTTTGGTGAAAATAACCTTTAGAGCAGAAATTAAACGTAATGTTTTGAGTGGAGCACAGAAGAGGAAAAAGGCTGCAGAGAAGAAAGAGAAAATGTGCAAACTTTGCGCAATAGTGCGTGATTGTGTAGACAGGGCCCCAGTGCACTGTATTGCCGGGGGCCCTATAATGCTCTTAAGATGGCACTGTCTCCTTCCCAGGGTTAAAAAAATTGGTTCCTGTGAGTGCAATTAGAGGTGAATTGTATATCCATTTTCTCTGTCGGTAAATTGAATCCCATATTTCAAATACGTTTCTAGTTAAATCATGTGCTTCTAATCTAATGTTCTATACTTCCGTGATACCCATATATTTTTGTGCAGTAATGTCCTACTTAAAGCGTTTTTAATCTTAATCCACTTTTTATAATTTTTTTAAGAGGATACTTTTTCATACAAGTACATGGTACAGCAGGCACATTTCAGGAATATGAAATGTTGTGTTTACATATTAGTGCCAGTGTTCTGTTCAAAAATGTCCGCCTATCATATGGTGTCCGCCCCGTACTGCGCAGGCGCAGTACGGAGGACAACGAGATTCGGAAAATCTCGAAGATGAACGGCGCCTGCGCCGTGAGTCCAGGTGCAAGCCCCACCATCCAAGTGGACATAGGGCTGCACAAAGTTAGAGGGCCCCTCGTGGGCTCGCTTCGCTCTCCACGCTTCGGGCACGGCCTCGCTACGCTCAGCTCTTTTTTATTCTAACTCTATTTCCACTTGGATGGTGGGGCTTGAACCTGGACTCACTGAGCAGGCGCCGTTCATCTTCAGATATTTTCAGAATCTTGTTGTCATGTGTACTGCGCATGCGCAATACACAGCGGACAGTATCCGACGGGGACACTATCCGACAGGACATCGGCTATCCTAGTTTGAAATATTCCATCCTTCCTTCCTGGCCACCAGCTCCCCCCCCCCACACACACACACACACACAGGAGGGCCGACTATGCCTGCCCTTTTCTCCTTTATTTATAGAAGCTGCACAATAGCTTATATCAATGAAAAGAGCTCTATGAATTGAGGAGGTGGTCTTTTCATTATTCCACCTGTCCTCCACTCATAGATCACTTTTCATTGATGGAAGCTTTTGTACAGGTTACATGAACAAAGGAGGGGGTGGAAAAGGCAGGTATAATTGTCACTCTTGATGAGTGCTCGTGACAGATTCAGCAGCTTCATTAACCCCATAGCACTGGAAGATTACTGCTTTGGAGGTGTGTGAGTGGGAACCGGGTGGGTGGGCAGAGGATGTAAGATTTCAACTAGACCAGCCAGCGCTAGGGACACTTCATTAAATACATAAAGGGAGCAAAGATGGGAATCCTACCTATTCAAGATGGTAGCACTCACCGAATAAATTTCAGGAGGTGTGATCAAAAATTAGACTACATCAACACAAAAAAATTAAAAACAAATAGATCTCCACACACCTGCAAGAGTTAAACTACAATTGTTTTATTTCCTTTAAAAAGAGCAATATACATAGAAAAAACACCAATCCCTATATCCCCCTATTTTATAGGCCAGAGGGGGAAGCCCCCAAAAAGAGAAGTGGGGATTAATCCCCTATGGCCTATCCCTGCCCAACAACTAAAAACACACAATGGGGGTTATTTATGAAAGGCAAATCCACTTTCAGAGCCGATCGGCCCTATAGGCACACTATGCAAGCTGCTTAGGGCCCCGCCGCTGTAGGGGGGGCCCCCAAGATCCAGCATCACCTCTGGCTGGCCGTTTAGAATGCAGTGAGGAGAGGTGGGAGGAGGTTGAAGGCGGCGATCGGCAGCTCTATGGTGCCTGAGTGAGTGGCGGGATCTCCCTGGGGTTTGTAGTACTCTCAGTGTATACAGTGGAGAGGAGAAGGGAGGGGCCTCTGACCCAGGCAGGTATCAGTTTCACTTTCACTCTGCTTGAACACTGTTGCTGATGCCCGGGTCAGAGGCCCCTCTCCGCTGTATACATTTGGAGATAGAACTACTAGCCCCTGGGAGATCCCCCCTGCCTGTGGACACCATATAGCTGCCGATCGCCGCCTCTGACCTCCACCAGCCAGGTGCAGGGGAACCTCTGCAAGGGGGGGAGTCAGCTGTTTGGGGGCCCAAATGTAAGAGGGGGGGCTTTCTGGGGACACTAATGTAAGGACGGGCCCTCTGGGGACACTGATGTATAGAGGGGGCCCTCTGGGGACACTGATGTAAAGACGGGGCCCTCTGGGGACACTGATGTAAAGACGGGGCCCTCTGGGGACACTGATGTAAAGACGGGGCCCTCTGGGGACACTGATGTAAAGATGGGGCCCTCTGGGGACACTAATGTCAGAGGGGGGGTCTCTGGGGACCCTGTGTAAGGAGGGGCTATCTGGGGATACTAATGTAAGGGGGGGCTCTCTGGCGACCCTGATGTAGGGGGGCTCTCTGGGACCCTGATGTAGGGGGGGGGCTCTCTGGGGACCCTAATGTAGGGGGAGGCTCTCTGGGGACCCTAATGTAGGTGGAGGCTCTCTGGGGATCCTAATGTAGGGGAGGCTCTCTGGGGACCCTGATGTAAGGGGGGCTCTCTGGGGACCCTAATGTAGGTGAGGCTCTCTGGGGACCCTGATGTAGGGGGAGACTCTCTGAGGACACTGATTTAAGGGGGGCTCTCTGGGGACCCTGATGTAAGGGGGGCTCTCTGAGGACCCTGATGTAAGGGGGCTCTCTGAGGACCCTGATGTAAAGGGGGCTCTCTGGGGACCTCATTCTGTTCTATATTGTACTTATTCTTTGACTGTTTTGTTTAAAGGAGGGAGGATTGTTTTGGGAGCACTGAAGTGTCAGGTGTGACTGTGTGGCAATGGCAAATAGTTTACATAGCTCACGGGTCAAGTTGAGGGCCCCTTAGCAGAATTTTGCTTAGGGCCCCAGGGAGGTCAGGATCGTCACTGTCCACTTTGCACTACAAGTGAAAACTACAAGTGCAAAGTGCACATGAAATTGCACTTGGAAGTGCAGTCGCTGTAAATCTGAGGGGTAGATCTGAAATGAGGGGAAGCTCTGCTGATTTTATCATCCAATCATGTGCAAGCTAAAATGCTGATTTTTTATTTTCCTTGCATATCCCCCTTGGGGGGATATGCAATTTCAAGTGCACTTTGCTCTTGTAGTTTGCACTTGTAGTGCAAAGTGGATTTGCCTTTCGTAAATAACCCCCAATGTGAAGTAATAGTTCTAAATTCCTGTTTTATAAATCAGAGACTGATTCCCACAACCTGCAGGTAATTCTCATGATTCTTAGTACACACATATAGTTTGTATAATAGCTTCAAAATCACTGGTTTATGAGATTCCTCAAGATTGGATCGAAATCAATCTGTCAGTGCATGTCCAATCATCTCCAATTGCCAGCCAAATGATAGTTTTCCTTGGTATTTTCAATATACATCTGTATATATATATATGAAGCACACTATTCCCTTGAGAGCTGCTGGGTAGTTCATTACAGTGCATGCTGGTTTAACCCCCGCTTCTTCCACCCCACTGTAGTAACTCACAGACAAAGTTCAACAGTTGAAACTGTGACGGACCTCGTACCCAAGATGTCCGCCGTAACTGCTTCCTCTGTCCGGTACCACACAATCCAAGACCCCCTTAGCTCACCCAGTCACCAGACAACACCAGTGTAGGCTACATCAGGAATGAATCTTTATTTGACATGTCACACTTATATACAGTTGACAGATGACTCAAGCCTAACCTAATTAGCATGAGCTAATCATCTTAATCAACACTGGGCTCCTTCATTCAATTGCAGGGTTAATTAGCACATACAACAATAGGTGAAACACTTCTACAAGCCAGACTATACTCAATTACATAACACAGGTGGCTGGAGTTCATGAGTCATGACATTAGCGTCTCTTGCTAATATGCCAAATACACATACAGATTCTATGTGTATTGGGGGGCCAGCATGGACCTGAATCTAAGTATCACCAGCTCAGGGGTCCCAGGCTTGCAGCTTCTTCCACCCCACTGTAGTAACTCACAGACAAAGTTCAACAGTTGAAACAATATATTTTATTCCTGATTTGGCAGTCCATGTTACTTGAATAGTGCAGGAAAGGTATAAGTTGCCTCTTGATTGTGCTGCACGAGTAGATAGAACCTTTCCCTTAATGAACTGGCCCATGCCCCTCTGAAAAGCATGCGGTACTACTGAAATGCTGGAAGTCCCAGGCCTCACCTGCCTTCTCACCTCCTGCCATTTCTTCCCAGGCCAGCTCAGGAAAGTCCAGGAGACCCCGGTCTACTCAGGTCGGTTTGCAGCTACTTCCTGCTTCTTGAATGGTGAAACCTTCCAGCTCTGGAGTCTCTGAACCCCCAGGCTTTCCGGCTGAGTTCCGTGGCTTTCCAGCTCTGGGGTCCCTGAACCCCCAGGCTTTCCGGCTGAGTTCCGTGGCTTTCCAGCTCTGGAGTCTCTGAACCCCCAGGCTTTCTGGCTGAGTTCCGTGGCTTTCCAGCTCTGGGGTCTCTGAACCCCCAGGCTTTCCGGCTGAGTTCCGTGGCTTTCCAGCTCTGGGGTCTCTGAACCCCCAGGCTTTCCGGCTGAGTTCCATGGCTTTCCAGCTCTGGGGTCTCTGAACCCCCAGGCTTTCCGGCTGAGTTCCGTGGCTTTCCAGCTCTGGGGTCTCTGAACCCCCAGGCTTTCCGGCTGAGTTCCGTGGCTTTCCAGCTCTGGAGTCTCTGAACCCCCAGGCTTTCTGGCTGAGTTCTGTGGCTTTCCAGCTCTGGGGTCTCCGAACCCCCAGGCCTTCCAGCCCTGTTCCTTAAGGTCACATCTTGCTGCCTTTGTGGATCAAAGCTTGTCCCATCTCCTCCAGGGAACATGTTAACTCAGTGTATATGTATGAACCCGCCCCTTCCCAAACAAATTAACGATTGGACAAGGGCCATACACACTGCCTGTCCTTTAGGCCCTGACCCGCCTCCTTTCCAGACACTTCTGGAGAAATAAGGGAGGGTTTTCCAGGGTGATGAACAGGTGGTCCCACCCCCTCTAACCTACAACTCCCCCCAAACCCAAACCAAACCTCCAGGCCTGTACAGAAAGAACAGTAAGGCACTGGTAATTTAACCTGACTTTACCTAATAGCACCCACCTAAAGTGGTGGGCGCTACATATAATATAAAACTCCTGCTCTCCTAACATTGAAGACAAACTAAGCAAGGCACTGTGCTGCAATCCCAGAGTGTTCCAAAGTATGAGACAATGGGGGTTATTTACGAAAGGCAAATCGACTTTGCACTACAAGTGCAAATTACAAGTGCAAAGTGCACTTGGAAGTGCAGTCGCTGGAGATCCGAGGCGGACATGCAAGGAAAATAAAAAACAGCATTTTAGCTTGCACATGATTGGCTGATAAAATCCGCAGAGCTACCCCTTGTTTCAGATCTACCCCTCAGATTCACAGCGACTGCACTTCCAAGTGCACTTTCAGTTGAATTTCAAGTGCACTTTGCACTTGTAGTTTGCACTTGTACTGCAAAGTGGATTTGCCTTTCGTAATTAACCCCAATGTTCATAAATATTGTAATAGAAAGTGAAACAATCCTCACAGATACATTTTGGGGATTATTTACGAAAGGCAAATCCACTTTGCACTGCAAGTGCACTTGGAAGTGCAGTCGCTCTAAATCTAAGGGGTAGATCTGAAATGAGGGGAAGCTCTGCTGATTTTATCATTCAATCATGTGCAAGCTAAAATGCTGTTTTTTTTTTTTCCTTGCATGTCCCCCTCGGATCTACAGTGATTTAACTTCCAAGTGCACTGTCAAGAACACTTGCAGTGCAAAGTGGAATTTTCCTTTAGTAAATAACCCCCTTTATGTAACCACTAGCCGGGTTCCTGCAACCTGCAGGTAATCTTATAGTATGGGTTACACATGGATCCGATAAGTATACAGAGATCGCTCAAACATTCGATCAAGATCGATCTGAATATGTGTATCTAATTGATCAGATGTTTCAAGAAGCTGTTCCTTTTCCGTTGGTTATTTCCTTTTTGTTAGCACAGTGTGTTGCAATGGAGGGAGGGCATTTATAGTTCTCCTGCAGGAGTTTTGTATAACTGATGTTTACAGGATCCTATCAGCAATTAAGGATGAGCTCCGGCGTGTTCGCACACCCCACGTGCAGAGCCCACTAGGAAGTTGGCACTGCGCTGCATTAATCACAGACAGTGAGAGATTTCCCGATCTCTGCAGCCGCGCATCGGGACATCGTCTCACTGCCTGTGATTAGCGCAGCGCAGTGCCAATCTTCCTAGTGGGCTCTGCACGTGGGGTGTGCGAACACGCCGGAGCTCATCCTTAATTGCTCATCCTTAATCGGTTTAATGAGTAGCCCATACTATAAGATTACCCGCATGTTGCAGGAACCCGGCTAGTGGTTACATAAAATGTATCTGTGTGGATTCTTTCACTTTCTATTACAATATTTATGAACATTGTCTCATACTTTGGAACACTCTGAGATTGCAGCACAGTGTCTTGCTTAATTTGTCTTCAATGTGAGGAGAGCAGGAGTTTTATATTATATATACAGATGTATATTGAAAATACCAAGGAAAACTATCATTTGGCTGGCAATTGGAGATGATTGGACATACACTGACAGATTTCGATCCAATCTTGAGGAATCTCATGAACCAGTGATTTTGAAGCAATTATACAAACTATATGTGTGTACTAAGAATCATGAGAATTACCTGCAGGTCGTGGGAATAGTCTCTGATTTACAAAACAGGAAATTAGTACTATTACTTCACACTTGGTGAGAGTTGAATGACTTGTTATTGCACACAGCCTTTGGAGTACTTGATAAACGTTCCCTCTTTTTTGATTATATACAATCCAGCAGGATAAGACTATTAACAGGATGTATTATATATGCAATGAATTGCTGACTGACTGACGACTGGGAGTTCATCGGGTGGGCATCATTCAGTGCATCTTGGGCTGTGCCCTATTCCATTTGTGGGACAGTGACATATAACCTGTTTTTCGGAAATAAACTGCCCCAAATTAGGAATTGCTTGTATGCCCTTGGTCCTATGGGTGATCTATGTGTATCTTTTAGGTATATTAGGGGGTGTTCCATACTAGGGGAGGGATAAGGTCTGCAGACTGTGTGATTTGTGTGCCCCCCCCCCTTTTTAGGAGGGGTTTTTCATCTACATTATTTACGCAGTTTGTGTGTTTTTAGTTGTTGGGCAGGGATAGACCACAGGGGAGAACCCCCCTCTTTTTTGGGGGGCTTCCCCCTCTGGCCTATAAAATAGGGGGATATAGGGATTGGTGTTTTTTCTATGTATTTTGCTCTTTTTAAGGCAAATAAAACAATCGTAGTTTAACTCTTGCAGGTGTGTGGAGATCTATTTGTTTTTTATTTTTTTGTGTTGATGTACACTTCATTAAATGTAAGTGTTAGGACCGAGTTTGCCTGCTGGTGGCACTGTGGTGCTCTGGGCAGAAAGCTGCAGTTTTAGTGTCCACCAGCAGGTGTCTCCCAGCAGTCAGCAGGTTTCAGCTCTGCTCCTTAGCTCAGTATTTTGGCTGCTCCTGCTTGTACCTTGTTTGTTGTGCTGCTGCTGCCTGACTCTGTAGCCATTTTCTCTCGATCTTGCCCTGCATTAGTATCCTGCTGCATTGTTCCCACCCCAGTTTTGTTGTCCTCCTTCTCATCTGCTCTCTGCTCTCCCCTGCCTTGTGTTTTTCTCATTTGTACATATGTAGGTACTGTATATAGTTTGTTAGGTTGCTGGTTTGGCATTTTCTCATTTCGTTTTGATGATTTTTTTTATGCGTTTATCATGTTTATTGCTGTTGGTGTGTGGTTATTGTTCATTATAAATAAATAAATCTCACTTTAAAAATATACATACATGGTCTGGTCATTTAAAAAAAAAAAATAAAATCTAGGCTTTAATCATTTTCTCTGCATTTATAACCAATATAATGTATAACATAAATGGGAGAAATGCTTTGCATGTTATACTAAATTATTTTTGCAACATTGGTATCATTATAGAGTGAGACATCATTTTCTTTTATAATTGGTCTTTCCTATGGACATATATGCAATGCACGGGTTGATACATGCCCATCTTCCAGAAAATATCATTAGACAGCACAGTCATTATCACTCCAGTGGTCCTTGAGGAATTATTTCAAATCCAGATACTTAAAAACTGCTAGAACAGGATGAGAAGAGTAACGGTAATTGTTTTGCACACGTATATAAGATGCCTGAGATTCTGTTCAACTCATACCGGTATCATTGTTCACCATGCATACTAATCTAGTATTTACTCATATGATTATTATTCTTTTAGCTGCTATAGGCATCCCAGGCAATCTACTCCTAATGTATATAGCGGCCACGGCTTCTGAAAAGCGAACTATTCCTGAGATCTTTATCCTACACCTTTCTGCTGCCAATATTGCGCAGCTCACGGCACGGATTCCTGCTGTATTAGTTTCTCATCAAGGTGAGATTTGTTATCCCATGGCTTTGCCATGCAAAATCTCTCTCTTTATATTATTTTTTAGTCGGAAAGCCTGTATATGGTTTACACTAAAGCTCGATGTTCATCACTTTGTGAAACTCACAAACAGGACTGGATTTTTAAAGCTTGCGTTCCTAAACCACCGATGGGTCGTTTTTTGCGTTGCTATGAACTGGGTGATGTGGCTTGCCCTTGGACTGCCATACGTTCTGCTAATTCCTTCGGACCGACCAAGGCAACAGGACTCCATAATTAACAGCACCTGCTACTGCTCTTTTTTTGACTCATTAACTGAAACTGATTCCTTTTTGAAAACCTATGATATGATTTTTGGAACTGCTATACAGTTTTTGTCCATCGTCTTAATATGTTTGGTGGACATGAAGGTTCTGTGGATTCTTGTGAAACATCAGCAACCAATATTTACGGAAACAACTGCGCAAAGACTCCGAAATCATCAGCGAGAAGTCGGTGCTATTAAGGTCATCACAAGCTTGGTGGTGTTTTTTGTACTTTGTCATCTTCTAGATGCCTTTCTTCGCAACTACACAGGTCATGTTGTTTCTGAGCTTAGAAGAGGATTTGATCATTTATATCCTGCCATGACTCCTTTCATTTTGGGTTATGCAGATCAGAGATTTATACAAAAATTAACATGTATTATGTGTTACAGAGACTGTAAGAAGAACAAAGTAAGACAAATAGTCACAGTTTCTTGAGCTATTTGGATTGTATAGCTCAGAAAAGAATAATAATATGCTTTATGTTGTTAATTTTGGATGCATTTTGTTAGAAACATAAAGTATACATATAGGGGGTTATTTACTAAAGGAAAATCCACTTTGCACTGCAAGTGCACTTGGAAGTAAAGTCGCTGTAGATCCGAGGGGGACATGCAAGGAAAATAAAAAACAGCATTTTAGCTTGCACATGATTGGATGATAAAATCAGCAGAGCTTCCACTCATTTCAGATCTACCCCTTAGATTTAGAGCGACTGCACTTCCAAGTGCACTTGCAGTGCAAAGTCGATTTTCCTTTCGTAAATAACCCCCAAAGTATACATATAGGGGGTTATTTACGAAAGGAAAATCCACTTTGCACTACTAGTGCAAACCACAAGTGCAAAGTGCACTTGAAATTGCACTGAAAGTGCACTTGGAAGTGCAGTCGCTGTAAATCTGAGGGGTAGATCTGAAAAGAGGGGAAGCTCTGCTGATTTAATCATCCAATCATGTGCAAGCTAAAATGCTGTTTTTTGTTTTCCTTGCATGTCCCCTTGGATCTACAGTGACTGCACTTCCAAGTGTACTTTCAGTGCAATTTCATGTGCACTTTGCACTTGTAGTTTGCACTTGTAGTGCAAAGTGGATTTGCCTTTCGTAAATAACCCCCATAATGTACTATTGTGAGCTAAAATAGTGTAACCGCTTGCTTGTGTGCATCAAACTAATTAACAGCTGTGTGTCTACAGGTTTGCTCATGTCGTTATTATACTGTAAAGCTTCTCATTATGTTCTCTGGTGATGCAAAAATTGCAAATTCATTCCAAATGCATCGTGTTCATACAATGAAAACAGCATGTAAATCATACAAACCCAATCAGAGTTTTTAAATGAAATAGTACTTGCAAATATGTTTTTAGAAATGGACACTAAAGTTAACATTTTCCATATCATAAAAGTTCAAACATGATTGATTTCTTTTTTTGCAACATCTTTAATTTTGTGTGTTTATACTCTTATTTCCAGTTTTAATGAACCAATCACATACCTGTATTTGCTAGGGGCATTCCGACAATATCTCTGAGAAGAACAATAATATTATTGGATAATATTATATCATTATATTTGGGTTGTTTAGTGATTATAATTAAAATTACCAACATACATGCTTTAAGATATTTGATCCATTTAGGGGAGTCCCTAATTTTACAAATTATACTGTAATACTCTACTGTACTTTCAGTATTTGTATGAATTAAATAGAGAAATTGTTATATACATTTTTTCTGAATTCACATTATTGGGGTGTGTTCTCACTGTGGAAAGTTTCAACAATTAAAGGATAATTCTATACTGAATACAAGAAGGATTTGTTTTGTTTTTTTTTCACATCCAAAGAACTATAATATTACCATGATTATTAACCACTTCAGCCCCGGAAGGTTTTACCCCCTTCCTGACCAGAGCACTTTTTACTATTTGGCACTGCATCGCTTTAACTGGTAATTGCGCAGTCAAGGCAATGCTGTACCCGAACAAAATTTGCGTCCTTTTTTTCCCCACAAATAGAGCTTTCTTTTGGTGCTATTTGATCACCTCTGCAGTTTTTATTTTATGCGCTTTAAACAAAAAAAGGAGCGACAATTTTGAAAAAAAAAAATATTTTTTACTTTTTGCTATAATAAATATCACCAAAAATGTTTTTAAAAAACGAATTTCTTCATCAGTTTAGGCCAATATACCATATATTCTCCTACATATTTTTGGTTAAAAAAAAAAAAAAAAATCACAATAAGCGTATATTGATCGGCCTGAGCAAAAGTTATAGCGTCTACAAACTGGGAAAGATTTGACATTTTTATGGCTTTTTTTTTTTTTTTTTACTAGTAATGGCGGTGATTTGCGATTTTTAGCGGTATTGCAACATTGTGACAGACAGATCGGACACTTTTTACACATTTTTGGGACCATTGACATTTATGCAGCGATCAGTGCTATAAAAATGCACTAATTACTGTATAAATGACACTGGTAGGGAAGGGGTTAACACTAGGGGTTAAGTGTGTGTTCCCACTGTATGGGGATAGGACACCCCAAACAAAAAGGCATATCTCCTCTCCTCTGACAGCACAGGGATTTGTGTATTTACACACAAAAATCCCCATGCTGGCTCTCATGCACGCGATCCCGCGTGGCTGGTGGTAATAGCGACCGCCTGCCACGCGCATCGGGTCTCCAGCTGTGCAGTGGGCATGGGCTCTCTGGCGGCTCTTAAAGGAACCCCGTACCTGTTGGTGGTATGTTTTTTTTTTTTTATCTTTGGTGCTGTATTTATGAAATACAGAATTGCAAATACATATACTGTATCAGGAAGGCTTAACCCAATGTAATCTAGCACTTATATTTGGATCATATACTGAGTAGCACAGAACGTTTTTTCATTATTTTTGGAGGAGCTAAATAAATAAAGGAACACATGAAACAAAGGTTAAGGCTCCAAATGAGAACTGAAAAAAAGAATACAAAGCACTCATTTTTTTTCTTTGTAAAATTATTTTTATTAAAGTATTTTGAGACAAACAAGTAAACATTGAAAAAGGAGTGGTTCTGGCACAACTTCCGTCCCCTCCATGACAACATGGTCAACTGTGACACAACATTTCAATCTACCTAACATAGGCAACTGACTGCGTGTACTCATTGAAAAACCACAATCCCTTTCCAAAAGGGTACACTAGGGGAAGTGGAAGTCCTCCATTTAAGTAATATAGCCTTCCTCCCATAGAAGAATAGGATGTTCAGTAGCGTTCTAAGAGAACTAGATGGAACCACCTCCTCTACCAGGGCCAATAGACATATCCTAATTGATATCGGGATAGGCACCTTCAGACTGTCTTCTATGCAGGAGGCCCCCCCCTCCCAGAAGGTCTTGATCTGAGAGCATTCCCAGAAGATGTGTTTAGCATCAGCCGGTGAAAAGCCACTCTCCAGCATTCCGAGGAGACCGACGGGTAGATTACTGCAAGCCTGGCAGGAGTGAAGTAAATTCTGTGAAAAAACTTGAAGTGTATTAGTCTGTCCCTTGCCGAAACCAAGTGTTTGAAGGGGTGATCCCACATATCATCCCATTCCTCCACCTCTATGTCAGGGACTTCATCCTCCCATCGCTCCCTACACTTAGTCAGTGCCACCGGACTCCTCTTAAACAGTTCTTTATACGCGACAGACAGAGTTTTAGGAAGGTCTTCCACCATAAGCATATCCTCCAGAGCCGACGGGATGGACTCTACCGCCGCTCCCTGAATTGGGCTTGGAAGGCGTGGTGAAGCTGTAGGAACCTGAAAAAATATGAGTTAGGGAGATCATGCCTGTCCTTTAATTGATCAAAAGTCAGGAGTATCCCATCCCTTGTGATGTCCTTTAGGAGCTTTATTCCCTTGACCACCCACACCATGGGGTCCAAGAATAAGTAGAAATTAGGCAATTTAGGGTTCCCCCACAGCGGGGTCTGTGGTGAGAATCCCAGATAACTCGGGCATGCTAACTCAACTGCCTCCTCCCATGCCTTAATAGTAGCCTTCATAGCCAATGTGAGTGGTAGGTCTGACTTTGTACCCCTGTGGATGGCTAAGCGAAGGGTCTCATATGATCCTAAGTGAGCCGATTCCACTACTGTAGCGGAATCCCCATCGTCAGATGTCAACCATTTATGGGCAAACACCATTTGGCAGGCGAGATAATATTTCCTCCAGTCAGGCAGGGCCAACCCCCCCTGTCCCCAGGGTTCTTGAACCACTTTGAGTCCTATGCGTGGCTGTTTCGGGACCCAGAGGAACGAACTAGTAATGCCGTCCAGTTGTTTGAAAAAGGACTTAGGGACCCACACAGGAGCGTGTGAATTTTCATTTTCAGTAAATTTATCCTCCCTATAAGTGACAGAGGGAGCCTCTGCCAGGCCTGAGCCTTCTGCTTAAAGAATGTCAGTAGGGGCATCAAGTTAAGTGTCATATAATCAGTACTGTCTGCTGTAAGCTTAACTCCTAAATATGTGATGGAGGAAACCCACTTCAGCGTCAGACTGTGGTCAGCCTTCGCCCTAGCCCCATCATCCAATGGCAGAATGGAGGACTTACTCCAATTCACCATCAAGCCAGAAAAGGTGGTAAAGTCATTGAAAATTTTCAGGGCCGCCTGCAGCGAGGACCCAAGGTCCTCTAGAAACAAAAGCATGTCATCCGCATATAATGCCAGGTATTCCTTGATGGTACCCACTCTAATGGCCTGGACTTCACTAGATGCTCTGAGTGCTACTGCTAACGGTTCCATCATAAGTGCAAATAAATATGGGGATAAAGGGCATCCTTGCCTAGTACCTCTACCTACTGAAAAGAAGGGAGATGTAGTCTGACCCAGCCTAATTGCCACTCTGGGATTGCTATACAGCAAGGTTATCCACTGCCTGAAAATCCTGCCAAACCCCATTTCCTCCAGCACTCGGAGCATGTATTTCCAATCAATTGAGTCGAACGCTTTTTCTATGTCGATCGACACAATGATTCTGGCACCAGCATCTGGCCCGGGGAGCTGAAGGTGGGTGAATAACCTTATTAAATTAGTATCCGTAGACTTTCCGGGCATGAAACCTGTCTGATCAATCTTGACCTTGGAGGAGATCACCCTGACCAGCCTATTGGCCAAGACTTTCATCAAAATTTTCAGATCCGTGTTTAGCAGAGCGATAGGCCTGTAAGACGAGCAATCTAATGGATCTTTACCTGGTTTCAGCAGTAAAACCATATACGCATCCAGCATGGAGGCTGGGAGTCTATTTAATTCCAAACATTGGGCTAGAAGTGTGTTCAGTCTTGGGGCTAACCCTTCAGCGTAAAAATTTTATAAAAGTCTGCGGGGAAGCCATCCGGCCCCGGAGCCTTGTAGGGGGGAAATACAAAACACTAATTCAAAATGTAGTTCTTACCCCTAAAAGGGTAGCTGAGAATGTACTTAGGTCTCCCACAATAGTACAGAGGCTGCCAGTCACATAAGCTAAGTCTCTCTCTTCTCAGTCTGGATGTCCCGACTGGTGATGGAGGCCTGAACTGTGCGGGGAGATCATCTGAGAGACAGCGTCTCTCCTACAGGTCTGATCTCTTTCACTGCCTCATCGTGACTGACTTTCCCTCAGGACACAGAATGGAGTCCTCAGCTCATTTTTGTGCAGAGCATCCAGGGCTTTGTAGTTTATCTCTGTATACCAGTCTATGGGGCTGGTTTGTGAGGGAACTGCATGTCCCAGAATCCATTGCAGCTGCTTCCAGCAGTTCAGTACAGTCTCCCTAATTGGCTGCTGTAACTGTGCCTTTAAGTGGCTTTCTTCTTCCTGCCGATAGGGGCACAAGGGAGGCTACAGAATGAACAGCTCTGTGTGTGTGAGCTCATATTACATTAGACTCAGTCAGTGAAACAGGGAGTGAAAAAGCCCATGCAGACACTGACAGGTGCTTTCTAACTCAAGCTGGAAAGCCTGTGTCACAGGAGAAACAAGACACCCGCTACAGCAGAAAGTAAAAAATATTGTTTTTTATTTAAAATTGTCTGTCTTTTTTTGTTTATAGCACAAAAAATAAAAAGCGCAGAGGTGATCAAATACCACCAAAAGAAAGCTCTATTTGTAGGAAAAAAAGGACATCAATGTTAATTTGGTACAGCGTTGCACAACTGCGAAATTGTCAGTTAACCTCCCTGGCGGTATGATTCTGTCTGGAATTTTGTGCTGAAAGCGGTACAATTATTTTGCATGGAAATTTGGCGTTTTTATATTGTAGGAATGCAATTCTTATGAATAACTCACTTAAATCTGTCCGAACCAGAGTCTAGTAGACATCCCGGGTATGATAAAGTTTGAAACACAAAATAATAAATTATAATATAATAAAAATATATATAAAAATGATTCAATAATGTAATCAAATCAAAAACACTGAAATTTGCTCAGTTGCAGAATAGTCGCTGTCATTAAATTTATTGTTTGATGATAAATTGTGATTTTAATTTTTTATCGGTGTTTTCTAGCTGGTCTAAAACCACTTTTGACATAAAGGGACACTTTTTGGTTGCTATGGACAATCTCCAGTTTCCAGGCAGAAAAAAAATCTTTTTATTATATAAAATGACATGCAGGGCACTGGGCAGACCACTAGGGACAAAGGGGATGTGTATTTTTGGTATACAGTACTGTAATCTGTAAGATTACAGTACTGTATATGTGTTGTGTTTTTACACTTTTTAGAATTTGGTGCCGATCTCCGCTCCCGTGCGTCGGAACGTCGCAGGGAACGGAGATCGGCGGCACTCGGGCACTGTGTGAATCGAGCGAGCGGACGGCTCGCTCACACAGCGGGGAGACATCGCAGGATCCAGGGGAAAATGTAAGTAACTTCCCCCCTGCATCCTGCACGCAAGCCCGAGTCTGGCTCGGGGTTACCGCTCCCAGCAGAAAAAGCTGGACCCGAGCCAGACTCGGGATTACCGCCTAGGAGGTTAAAGCGACACAATGCTGTATCACAAACAATGGCCTGGTCAAGAAGTGGGTAAAACCTTCCGGACCTGAAGTGGTTGAACAACAACTTTACTTCCACTTTGTTGATTACTTACAGTATCACATATGTTTTTCACATTTTATTTTGATTACAAGAGCGCAGTATTTATATAAGGGGAGCATAGCACTACTAGGGGATACATAGGGGATACTAGCTGCTGCTGAGTCAGAGGGAAGCCATAACGGATTTTCACATGCCTTTGGGACACTAGTATGGTCCCAAACCCCTTGTGACTGATGTGACACCCCACTACTACTACCTGACCTTTCATGTAGGTGTACTGCATTGCTGGTGCATGCCACTTCACCAGGGTGATGTATAGTGCTGCTGGAGATTGCCTGTTGCTCTTCAAAATGCCTCATCCTTTTTGTAGGTACACTTTCCTTCTCTAATTCGGTTACTGACCCACTACTCTGAACAAGTTTGTACTCAGAATCCAAATCGATCAGTGATAACTCCCTGCTGTTCTCATCCGTTATACTAAGGATCCAAAATGTCTCACAATGGCTTGTGTAATTTTTTTTTTTGGACATAGCGTATGCTGGCTCTGGTGACACTAGGACAGGTGTGGCTGTGAAAATAGTTGCACTGGTGTTGTTGAATCAGGGCACTAACAACAACTGCACTGTTCTGGCTGAATCAGTGTACTACTGATGCTGCACTGTTGTGGCTGAATCAGGGCACAGATGACAGCTGAACTAGTTTGGCTGATTTAGGGCACTGATGATGGCTGCACTGGTGTGGCTGAATCAGGGAATTGACACATGACTGT
The DNA here is from genome assembly GCA_028564925.1 of Lithobates sylvaticus. Classification (NCBI taxonomy): domain Eukaryota; kingdom Metazoa; phylum Chordata; class Amphibia; order Anura; family Ranidae; genus Lithobates; species Lithobates sylvaticus. The sequence goes on along the minus strand of CM053026.1, from coordinate 585,574,061 downwards.
ACCGGTGTGGCTTAATCATGGCATTGACCCATGACTGCTCTGGTGTGGCTGAATCAGGGCAATGATGCCGGATGCAGTGATGTTGCTTAATTAGGGCACTGTTGATGGCTGCACTGGTGTGACAGTTACACTGGTTGCAATCAAGGTACTGTCGATGGCTGCACTGGCGTGACAGGCTACTTTCACACTGGGGCGTTGGGGGCATCGGCGGTAAAGCGCTGCTATTTTTAGCGATGATTTACCGTCGTTTTAGCGGTGCTATTCATCCACTAATGGGGTGCTTTTAACCCCAGCTAGCGGCCTAAAAAGGGGTAAACCTGCCGGCAAAGCGCTGCTGCCCATTGATTTCACCGCTCCTACAGCGCTGCAAAGATGCTGCTTGCAGGACTTTTTTTACTGTCCTGCAAGCGCACAGCTCCAATGTGAAAGCACTCGGGCTTTCACACTGGAGTTAGAGGAGAGGCTCTTTACAGGCGCTATGCAGGTGCTATTTTTAACGCTATAGCGCCTGTAAAGCGCCTCAGTGTGAAAGCAACCTTACATTGGCTGTAATCAGGGCACTGATGGCTGCACTGGTGTTTTGTCACAGTAAAATCACAGTGAAATAGCAGTAACTCACAGTTGGGCACAATCGGCTCTCCTCCCTCTCACTCTGTATCTGTGTGAGAAGAAGGAAAGCTGATGGCTGCAAATGTCGGCCAGTGTTTCCACTTGTGATTGCTCTGATTGGACACAGCAATCACATGGTACAGGACCACTGTGATTGGCCCTATTCCCTAAACTGTTATCCACGGTGTCCAATAGACACAGTGATGGCAAATCCCGCTGCTGCACCCCCTGGGGGTGCACGTGAGAGCCTAAAGTGGGAGGACATATGGGTATGTCCCTCCGGAACAAGGGAGCTCCCACCCGGACGTTTATCTACATTGACCAGACGGGAAGTAGTTAAGGGCTATCCTCATGCAAACAAAACAAAGAAAAATGCCTGAGGTCACCCTAAAAATCCATACTAGACCCCTAATCTGAGCATGCAACCTGGCTGGCTGCGAAAGGGGGGACCAGCGTGCAACTTCAATGCTGCTCTTGTAGATCATTTGGGTCAGGAAGAAAGTCCATATGGCTGAAAGGTGTCTGGCTTTTACTCCAACATTTTCATAGTTGCCATACCAAAATTGGGTATGTGTCCCTTGGTGCATCTGAAGGGCTTAAATATCTTCATTCCAGTCCAAACTTTACATGGAATCCACCAGGTCTGTCATAATTCTCTTCATCAGGGAGACATTCTGGCCTCTGTGAACATCTAGGATGTGTACTTGCATATCCCCATCTATCCAGTATATCAATGCTACCTCAGTTTTGCTGTGGGCCCTCAGCACTACCAGTTTTTCCCTCTACTATTTTAGACATATTTCCGCATTTCTAGTGTTCACTAAGGTACTGATCTCTGTGCAAGTCTTTCTATGCTCTCGGGTAGTCCCACCATGGGACACCTGGATAACCTCCTTTTGAGGAAACAGTCAGCACATGTTCTGACTGACAATGTGATTCAGACCTTCCAAATCTCAAAATTGGAACCAACACATTGCTTGGAGTATCTAGGTCTTATCCTGGAACTTACAGTTCAAGTCAGAGTTTGTTTTGCCCACGAAAAAAATCTCCACTCCCAGGCTTATACTCTACAGTCCAAGTCCAGGCGCTGTCCAGTTTTGTGATTCTGCATGTTGGGATTGATGACAGTCTAAAGCCCCATACACACGGTCGGACAATCCGCGGACCAGGTCGGTCGGATCCTGTCCGTCATACTTTGTGTGATGTTGGTTTTGCGTACACACGGTCGGACAAAGTTGTCGGAAAATCCGATCATTCTGAACGTGGTGACGTTTGTTGCCTACGACGGGACTACGTAGAGGCTAGTAGCCAATAGCTTTGGTCTTGTAATGTGATCTGAGCATGCGTACACACGATCGGATTTGGTGTGATCGGACCGTGTTGTCGGCAAATCTATCCAGCAGGAGATAGGACTTTGTCCGTCGGACAATCCGACGTACACTGTCCGATGGTGCATACACACGGTCTGATTTTTCAACAACATTGTCCGATCGGACAGAATCCATGAAAAAATCCGACCGTGTGTATGGGGCTTCAGGGTTGTTGCATTTTCTCAGTTCCATTGCAGACGCCTACAACTCAACATTTTGTCATCATGGAGCAAAATGGTCCAGTTTCTAGACATACCAATTTACTTGACACCAAAGATCAGGTGGCTCAGGTATCTAGCTCTGTAGTTAAAGTGGTTCTAAAGGTAGAAGGTTTTTTACCTTAATACATTGTACATACAGAAATGTACATTGTATGCACTTTCTGTGTGCACCTCTCTCCAAGCCCACCTTATAATTACCTGAGTCCAATCTCAATCCAGCCCTGTGCCTGAGTGGCTCTTCTCTTCTCTCTCTCTCTCTCTCTCTCTCTCTCTCTCTCTCTCTCTCTCTCTCTCTCTCTCTCTCTCTCTCTCTCTCTCTCTCTCTCTCTCATTTGCTTTCTATGCCCTATGTATTGTAAACACTTAAATATCTGTAAAACATTCATTTGCTTGGTCCATTGATGTTCATACTGAGCCAATTTGATCAATTATTCAACTATGTACACTAATACTGTACCTTTTAAAATGGATGCATTCTTATGCTATTTTGTTATTTCAGCATATTAATGAGCTATACCTTTGAATCTCCTGAAGAAACTCCAATGAGTGAAACATGTCGAGTATGGTAGCGCTTTACATATATCCTGCCTGAATAACATATATGTCTGTAATGTATGGATATATTATTTGTGTCCTTTTGTCTTTATTTGTCCAAAATGTGGAAATAAAAATTTACATTTTATTTACATCGCCATTCCTTATTACCATTATTTAGACCCATGATACCGTTTCTAAAAAAGTCCCAGAGGCTTGTGGCCTCACTTTCCCCCCGTTCATAGTTGAAAAAGTGATCGCATGATTGGGAACTATGCTGATTCAAAGGCCAGTGAGGATTGAGCTGTCACTGACAGCCATGATTTGAGAGCCCCCAGCTGCACTGGTGGCTCCAGTTGTGGGATGGCAGCTATAGAAGGTGGGAACAGAGTGGAGGGAGTGTTGTGTCTACCTCTGCACACATCACTGTGAGCCGTTGGCTTGCTACAAGGTTTAGAAATGGAACAGGTGCATGTCAACAACTTACTAGAGGCTTTGTTACAATGGTACCTGGTAGGGTTGCCACCTCATCCCTTTAAAACCGAACACATATTAATTACACAGGTTCTGTGGCTGCGTAAGGTGGTAATTTAACTTACTTAATGCCATATCTGCATTAAATTAGCCTCAGAACCTGTGCAATTAATATGTGTTTGGTTTTGAAGTCCTGGTGACCTGTCAAAACCAGACAGTTGGAGAGTGGAATTTTTATACCAGAGGTTAGGTAAACCAGTCTGTCTGGCCTAAAACTGTTCAGATGCTAACCCTAGTTTAGTCTGTTTCCATGACAGCTGAATCCAGGAATTGCTGCTCCAGTCTACTTAGTCCTCTTGTCCGTAATCTAGTTTTGTAAGAATCCTTGCTTGTTATATAGGAGAGTAGTTCCCCAACTTTTCAACTGCAGATCCTTGCAGTCTCCCATATATTGTAACCTGATCTGAAAAAAATTCAAGTTTTTTTCTCAGAAACCCACACGAAACTTGCCTTGAAATGTAAATGTGAATAAAGGTACAGGAAGCAGAAAGAGATTGAAAGTTACACAGCACTGACAATCAGGAAGTGAACTCACAACTGCAGCTGTACTTTGGATTTTGGTTGTAGTGGATTAATCCAGATTTAGGTAAATTGGGTGGACTTTCTGATTTTAGCACAACCACAGTGTTTTTTGGATATCATACAAATTGCTTTTCCTTTTTCTGTGAAATTGCTCTTCTGGCTTGGTTCACATCTAATACCGATGTGGCTGCCATTTGCCTGAATTTGGACCTGAAACAGAGCCAAAGACGCACCTCTGTTCAATTCGCTCCGCAGCCAACCAGGAGATGTGTAAACTGGCTCCATTGAGAACGTGTCACAATTTCCTGTAATGCGAATTGAATGCGGAGAAACCTGCTTCCAATTCGCACTAGTGTGAACCCAATGTGTGAACTTCTTTCACTCCCTACTCAGTTGTCCACACTAACTTCTTATCTAGTGAATGGATTTGAATGTGTATAATTCGATTTTTGCTGACCTTGATCTAAAGTGCAGGCATGTGTTGCGTTAAATCTGTGTAAGGACAAGCCAGGGATGTCCGATCAAAGCACACTTGTCCTATATCAGCATAGAAACACAATAGCAGTAAAAGAACAAGCCTGCACCATTTTTTTGTCTGGTTATATCTATATCTAAAAGATCTATATTTGTTCCAAGCAAGTTTGAATCCACTTACTGTTGACTGACTGATTCTTTACAGAAGTTAAAAAAATGTTCAACAGTCTGTGTGTTATTGTGGCCATCTTTATCCTCTTTCAAACTGCCTGAAATGACTAAATTATTATATTTATTCATTATGAGCTCACATTTCTCTTCATGATTACAATTTTATTACCTTTTTTTGTTTCTTTTGACTTCTTTTTATTTAACCTAAAACATAGCTCCCAACTGTCCCTGATTTGAAGGTTTTTTTCTTACCTTACACTACAGCAGCAGCCCATTTATATAAATTATTTATCGCCTTCTTATTATTTACCATAGCGTGGGTATTTATATATATATATTTTTTTTTTATGCAATATAATAAATGTTTGCTTTTGGGTTTAATATAAGTTTCATATCATTAATTATTAGTAGTTACCTTTCTTTAGTGAGCAGTTACAAGTCTTAAAAAGCAAAAAAATAAAAGAACAGCAAACTGCAAGTCTTGTCTTGTGTTCATTAGCAGTATGCCTTGGGGACCAGCAAACCTATTTGCTTTCTCACATATTTTGCTGTAATGACAACCTGCTGCAAAAGTAATCATATGAATTTGTACACTTATTACTGGATCATTGCAGATGATGTACCTGCTTGGAGTCACTTGTTTTATGGCTGCTCTTGGTGTCCCAATGAACTTGATAAATGTGTATGTGGCAAAGACAAATTTGGAGAAGATAGCCACTGCAGAAATCTTGATTATACACCTTTCTTTTGCCAATATGTTGCAACTGATCTCACAGATTTTAACAATTGTAATTCCAGATCAGCATGGAATTTGTTATCCAATGGTTTCATTGTGTAAGCTTTCACTTTGGCTTCTGTGCACAAGTCGAACAGTGAGTATGCTATTTACTTTCTATCTTGGTCTTTTTTGTCTCCTGAAGATAAAAAACAAACATCGATTTACTCTATCAAATGCCTGTTTGCATTTGGCATTGCCTGGAAACTGGATTTTATTCAACTTTCTTTGCTTACCACAGGCGATACTCATCCCAGATGACCGACCAAGTAACCTTAATGTCACTGAAGGCTGTATATGTTCTCTTGACTATAGCTTAACAGACAACGACACCTTTGTCAGACTGTATAATTTGGCGTTGACTTCTGGAAGCCTATATATTTGTACTGCATTAACATGTTATATTAGTATACATATGGTACTATTTCTCCTAAAACACAAGCAGACTGTATTTATACATGGAACATTCAGCACGAGGACCCGACAGCAAGACATAATTGCCATTAAAGCAGTTCTAGCTCTTTTAGTGTGTTATGCAATGTGCAGCATTGCTATCAGCACCATCCATTTTTTTCCAGAAAGTGATGCTTTTCGTATTGAAAAAATATTTGCAAATATACATAATGTTATTTTTCCCTTTATTTTGGGACTGGGATATCCAAGTTTCCGAAAAGCAATATTATTAAAATGTCGCTTTAAATGCCAGAAGTCATACACAGAGCAGGTTGTGACCATTTCATAGGAGTATTTGCTAGTTGTAAATTCTAAGGTTTGTTTTTTATGCTTTATTGATTCTAAGTAAAACATTCGAATTAATGTAAATCAATTCCAATTTTCCATGAAAGGGACAAACCACCAATGGATTGAATAATTGCTTGCAATTAAGGGTTAAACTCTTCTGGTAATGTAGAAATGTTACACAAATAAAATAATTTTTTCTTGATAATTAACATTTCCTAACATGTTTGTTGGTATTTAGTTCTTGAAAACACGAGTTAAAGTGGAGTTCCACCCACTTTTACAACTTTATCCTAAAGGAATGACAACCCCTCCACCACTCGATTTTGGATATTTTGTTTTTATTTTTCCTTACTTACCTTTTATAAAGGTACCTTGTGTACTTCCGCCCCAGCCTCGCTGTGGCCCAGTGCGTCACATCCTCTTCTTCCACGCTGCCTTCTGGGACCTTTGTGTGTCCCAGAATATGATGGGGTCATTCAGGAAGCCTGAAGGCTCCACTGCTGGTTTCCCTTAGTTGGAATGGCGGCACCTGCACCCCATCGGATGGACGGATCAGCCTCGGGGGGCCGACATTGTGTGCTCCCTGGACAGGTAAGTGTCCTTATTAAACTTTTTTGCAGCAGGAACTCCACATTAACATTGCAACTAACTTAGAGAACATACCTTCACTTTAAAATTCGAGTATGGGCAAAGTAAAAAGTGGTTGAAAGAATATAATACCGAATATGGGGATAATGCCAAATACCTTTTGAGGCCTCGATTGTACCCCTATATCTCTTCTGCTTTACTAGGGGACGAGTGATACATTTAAAATACCTACAAAAATATTTATGAATAAAAAGAAATTTAGTAAGAAAGTTTATTTCTTGTCAGTTCACTTAAACCACGGAAGATTATTCATATTTACAGAAAAAAAGCTAATATGTACTAAATAGAACTAGTTGAAGACATTGGTGACTACCAGACCATCCCTTTTTTTTTAAGGTGTGTTTTTACCCAAGATAATATTTAATATATTTTACTGACTAATAAAATAGTCATAATGCAAGACAAATAATGTCACTAAAACTGATGGTCATCAAGTTCAACCCGCCCACACTTGAAGTTCCACCACTGCACCTCAGAACAAAATATCTTAAACAGGTAGCTGCCACTTTAAATAATACGAAATGTGAACAGTATTTTAACCCTTATGAACATAAAAAGTAAGAAAAAATTGTGGCGCTTAAATCACAATATTACAAAATTAATTTTTTTACAAAATATTAACACCCAGTGACAAGTGAACAATTAATAAATCTTAATGAAAAGTCCATAAAAATAATCCAGTAAATAATTCCAGTGTAATGTCTCCCTATTCATCCACCACACCAATGTGCAAGCGATTCCGCTCCCTTTAGAAAACACACTCACCAAAATAATATGCCTTACACTCTCGTGCTTGGCTCAAACGCTTTTAAACCACACAGAAAGGGTTAAGCAAATATCCAATATCCAGCTGTGTATATAAGGGATCTCTCCACATGTAAATAATAAAAAGTACTCCAATGGTGTAATAACATATAAACCAGTTTAATAAAACACTCTCAAATCTTCAACCATTACACTCACATTTAGTAAAATTCAAAGCAAGCAGAAATACCACAGCAAATCTTTCATAAAACTCTAAAGTGGTGAATTGTGGTCACGGCGGACCCGAGGTGTGCAGATGCTGTCTCACTCTCACCCACTCCTCAGACTCGGACCTCCACCCCCTGGTTCGGCGTATCACGTCAAACGTTAGTGATGATGATTGCCGTACAGCCATGCCCTGACTTGTTTCGTCATACAGACTTAATCATGGGATTGGCTGTACGGCACGGCATCCACCCCTCTCATACCCTTACGTCAATCACAAACGGAAGTGTACAGACTGCGCCTGCGCACACCAAGCATCCCGCAATATCCCGACTGTTACATCGATTGCAGGCAGTAAAGGGACCACATCTAAGGGTACATTGCAAGCGTGCACTGATTTCTCATGTTTAATATACTCCACAATTAATTAAATAAAAAGAGGGGGGAGTTTTGGGACTTTAAATGAGGTACGGTAAAGCACCTCCATCCCTATACTTGGTACAATCAAAAGGGAGTTTGGGACTTTAGATGAAACGGTTGAGAATGCGGGGTAGGAGTAAAGTAATTTTAATTGATCACAGATATATAACACAGTAAAAAAGTTAATTCATATATATACACATGTAGTAATCACAAGGAATAGACATGATAATGCAAAGGTATAGATAAATGAACACATGATTCAAGATGGATACATAAAAGTAAATGAGACAATAATGTGGTCCCCAAGTCCCACAAACGGCGTGCCCGGTACTTCTGTTCATAGTCATAATAATGGTCACATTATAAGGTATAGTCATATTAAATAGAAAATTGATAAAATCGTCAGGACGTAGTAAGTATCACTGTAGCATCGATTGTAGCTCGACGCGTTTCGTGGATGCATTTCCACTCATCAGGAGGTGATGCGACAGATTCCTTTATGTTGGAGGGCTTATGGGGGTCAGGGAACACATGCTCACATATGGTGGGGTTGTCCTTTGATCCAGCCTTATTGGAAAGAAGTGCTGAGTCTAATGAAGCAATCAGCAATAATGATATCAGGCAGGACCCCTGGGAAGGTTTGTTCCATGCTTCAGGTGAATCAAGGAAGAATTATAGAACAGCTATCACCCCTTTTTTTGTTAATCGCATGCGAAAGCATTCATTCCGAAGCAATTTTTTAAGAGCTTAAACTATTTCAAGACCTCCTTCATGTCCATTTGTCTTTGTTCTCTGTTCAGTTGGTGTGCAGTTTATTTTTCCTTTTTCTATTTCTTGAAAGACACAAGACCATCTTGTAATCGAGGACTTCCTGTCTTCTGTCTCTTCGGGGGTGGGCGGGGTCTTGCGGGGATCCTCGTCACGCCGCACTCTCTCCCCTCCGATTGCCTACATATTATGACCATTAGTATTTTTCATAAAATATGCATGTTCTTTAAAGGTTGTATGCAAAAAAATATAAAAAGAAATATAAAAAAATATATATTGCCATGCATACAGCAATTCTGTAGTCCTACTGCACAGAGTCTAATCATGAATACCAATAATATTAATTGAAAAGTAAAAATTATTAATAAAGCAGTTAAAGAGGAAGTAAAGGCAATGAAAAAAAAAATGCAACCTGCAAGGCAAAGGCATAATGAGCTAGTATGCATAGCCTACTAGCTCATTATGAATAACTTACCTGAGAACAAAGCCCCCAAAGCGGTCTTCCTTCTTCTTCTCCACCGCTGCCATGTATCCTGGAGTGACTTCCGGGTGTCGCGGCACCGGCGCTGTGATTTGCCGGTGCCGCGATGACATCACTATCATATCACTGTTAGCAGCGGCCTGCTCAGTGCGCCGGTGCACCGCTGTCTACGGCGCATGCGCCATAGACAGCGGTGCCTGTCTTTTTGCAAATATCTCTGTAGGTTTAGGAGATATTTCTTGGACCTACAGGTAAGCCTTAATCTAGGCTTACCTGTAGGTCAAAGTGGTCTGTAAGGGTTTACAACCACTTTAAGATCTACCTCGATGTTCAACCCTCTGGGAAAAAGGCATTTCAGCAAAAAAATCCACAGAGTTTCCCTCTGGGATAGATCCCTCACCCTCACTAAATGGATCCCTCATCCGGTTTGAGCCCCTCCAAGATGGGTATATACAGTCATACAATAATGTCACTACTCAATAAAAATGTTATAACATAGAGAGCTAGGTCATTTTTATTGCTGCAGTGTACTCTACAAAAGAAACAATTTAGAAGGTGCTGCAAAAGTAGAGGTGCTAGGAGCCCTTGGAAGTAGCATAAGGCTGGGTTCACACTGATGCGCGCGGGGGGTCCCAGCAGGGGGTCCAGTGCGTCCCTGTACACCAATTCAGGTGTGAATCAGGTCCAAATTTGTGCCTGAATTTGCACCTGAAACTGAGCCAAAGATGCACAGGGTCCTTTTCCAATGCGGACCGCAGTCGCCCCAGGGCTGTGTGAACCGGCTCCATTGAGAGCCAGTCACAGTCTCCTGTCATGCGAATAGGATGCGGGAAGACCCGCATTCAATTCGCATCAGTGTGAACCCAGCCTAAGTGTTAAGACAGGCTTTAATAGCTAGGCGTTCACTAATATTGCACACTATAAGAATTTAGCAATCATTATCTTTTGATTCACTTCATTGGTTGATTTGATATCAACCTTTTCTTCATACACATTAAGATATATGAGCCTATAACTCATGATAATCTTTTTTCTAGACACATAGTATCCATTCACACTAAGTGTTGTTTATTCAGTTTTTAGCGCAGCTCTTTTTTCCCCTTTTCACACTGGTATCTTAGAGCAGGCTCATTCCAGCCAGTGTCGGTTGCCCACTTACGGAATTCCACCGTGTAGTCCTCTACAGGTCTTTTTCCTTGTGTCAGGTTATGTAAAATCGCCTCAGCTGTGGCCGTGCATTGTGGGTCCTCATAAAGTTGGCCCATACTCTCAAAAAAGGACTCAATCGAGTTTAGCACCAGGCTCCTTTGTTCCATCAGGCTGTGGGCCCAAGCTTGGGGTTCGTCGGCCAGAAGAGAGATCACAAACCCCACCTTCACTACTTCTGAAGAAAAGGTCCTGGGCTGAAGAGCCAAGTAAAGGGAGCAGGCGTTCTTAAAGGCCCGGTATTTCTTGCGATCTCCTGTAAAGCGTTCCGGTGTAGGGACCCTAGGCTCTGGGAGTGCCATAACTACAGTGGAGTTTGCAGGAGCCGGAGGGGGGGAGGCCCCACTAGTAGGTGTGGGGGCTGCAGGTGAAGCTGAAGCTGCGAATTGCTGAAGGCGACTATCAATCTAGGTATATCCCTCTTGCAGTTTTTAGACAGCATCAGTGAGAGCTGACACCTGCTGGCACAAGATCTCCAAAGGAGAGCGCGCTCTGTTGGCCTCAGACATCTGGCTGGTTTTTACTGTTACAACAAGTACTTACCGAGGCCGAGATACCGAGAGCGGTTAGCTTTTGCAACTACATGCACCCCCTCCCCCGGAGGTGAGACAGGGAGCGGGTGGCACGCAAAAGCACTGGCCACCAGCAGGTGTAGGTTCCTGAAGAAGCTGAGGAGCTGAGCAGCGAGTTACTGGGGATCAGGACCTGGATGATGATCCTGTGCATGATAGTAAACAGTCCAGGAAGTGACAGTTGATCCGGTAACAAAAAAGCAAGTCCGTGAAGCAGGCCAAAGGTCAGATCCGAGAAATCAGGCAAGGAAGTCTGTAAGGCAGGCCAAGGGTCAAATCCGGGTTAAACGATCAAGAGAGTCCTTTATGCAGGCCAAGGGTCAAATCTGGTTAATCAATCAGAGAGTCCGTTAAGCAAGCCGAGGGTCGAATCGAGCATGAGAGCAGCGTAGTCAGGGACGGTCCGGGTCAAAAACAGGTAATCAGGCAAACAGCAGGAAACAGGCATAAACGGAAAGCTGACAACAAACCAGCAACCCGTTTGGATGCCAGAGCTGTCTAAAATAGCCACGCCATAGCGCGTTCGCCACCACGCACACTCGTACGCCATTGCGCACATACGTGCGCTATCACGCACACTCGCGGGCCACTGCACGCACATGTGTACCATTGCGCACACGTGCGTGCCGCATGTGCGTGCACCGGATCGCTAATCCGCCGCGCATGCGCACAATAGCATGGCAAGCATGGGCGGCCAAAGTTCTTCTCTGACACCTGGTCATTCTACTCTGAGCCAGCACAAATACCTTCTTGTAGGCACTGAACTCCTCTGACTCCAAGACACCCAAGCTTGCATGCACTGCAGAATACTGTTGTCTATTGTATTTATCATATTCCAGTCACCCACTCTGACTCTACATACTAACTACCAGAGCCAGCTAACTGCTAGTCAACACAGCCATCTGGATTCCACTCCATTCCCCACCATTGACACCTCTCTTCTAGGCTTTTGGAAGCCTTAAGAGAAGTTTAAGTTGATGAATAAAATAAGCCTGTTTTCACGTTAGAGAACTGGCAGTATTCACAGAGTGACTGTAAATTGTGTCACATTGGAAGGCCAATACCAAGTTTGGAAATGGAGCTCTCTTCTACATTTTCCCACCACCCATGTTTCATGGTTGGTCAGTGAAAGATTGCACTATAGTGGTAAACCTATAGTGAATCACAACCAAGGGCAGACCCGAGCTTAGACTGTTGTCTATAATTGCATAATAAAAGAACCATGGTGTCCACTGCTCCTGGTATACTTTGTAAGGTATGTGTAACTACCTTCCGGTGCTGCTAGGTACCTACCTGCTTTCCATGTATGTTAGCAGCTATCTAGTTTTAAAGAGACAGCAAGCTTACAAATATTATATATTCCCACTCCACATTTATACTATTGTATTTTTTTTGTAAATGTTGTGTACTATAGTTCTCTTTACATCTTTTCTTTATATAGGAATGAAAATTTCGGTGTTTGTTATAAAATAATATAGATTACATAATATGTAATAAATATTACATTACATTTATTAAATTCAAATACAACTTAAATATTAAATACATATATGTAATAAAAAAATATGCAATAAATAATGTCTACAACATTAAACAGGAGAAATGTTACTTTTACTTGATCTATAATACAGAATGCAGAAAAAAGTCACAACTCTCCTTCTAGGATAAAAATGAGAAAGGTCTGTCAATTACCCAACAGGTCATGTCTTGTTTCCTAGTCATTATTTTTGCCCATTGGAGATCATCAACCCTCATTTATTGACCACCAATTGTGACAAGATAATTATGCCATTTTATTTCAGTCAGTGTTGACTCCATTTGTGGATCAGTGTGAACAGCACACATGCTTGCAGTAAATTGTTTTATGGCTGTATAAAGTAATAATAAATTTGAAGAGCATCTTTTGTTTTTCTAATATGATACATTGAATCACCAATATACTTACAATTAGCAATCCTAAGACCCATTTGGGGAGATTTATTAAAATTGGAGCATTCAGCATCTGGTTCATCTGTGCATGGTAGCCAAGCAGCTTCTAATTTCAGCTTGTTCGGTTAAGCTTTGATTCATCAATATGCCGATAATTGGGCAAAATCTATTGATACAATGATGACGCTATAGCACGTTCTACAGATCTTTAAAAAATCCGACCATAGTCTCTGGAGGCTAAAATTTCCACACTTACATCACAACCTTTACAGTCATGGCCAAAAAATTTGGCACCCCTGCATTTCTGTCAGATAATGCACCACTTTATCCAGAAAATTGTTGCAATTACAAATGTTTAGGCATTCTCACGTTTTTTACTTTTGTTTGTATTGGTATGACACAAAAAAGTGGAAAAACAAGTGGCTGTGATTGACAGCAGTGGGAGCGAATGGCCCTTGCTGCTGCATCTCAGCCAATGAGGAGGGAGGGACCCAGGAGAGCCGCTGCTCGTGCACATTGCTGAATCAAGATTGGACTTAGGTAAGTATTGGATGGGTCTGAGGGAGGAGCTGCACACTGAAGGTTTTTACCTTTATGCATAGAATGCACAAAGGTAAAAAAAAAAACCTTCATCCTTTAGAACCATTTTAAATCCAAGTTTATTCTATCGAACTAAATGTTTTTGCACAATCTTTATCATACTAGTAACTAGACTGGCCTAACTTATTCCTATATGGAAAATTGATATTGCCTGTTTAAATAACAAAGATTGGGGCAACACAATCCCTTAATGATCTCATCTTAATTATTTATTCACTAAAAATGTATACACAAAATGTATTATACCCCTCTTAAGCTACCATTTATCCAAACACAGAGTGAACATGTTATGAGGGTAAAATGCAAACAGGTTATGTAGAACTATCCTTACATCCAAACATTTTGGAAGGGTGTTATTGAAGCTATAAACAAGGTTGTGAATCTGTACAATCAGGGGCGTCGGAAGGGGGTGGCTAGGGGGGGCTGAAGCCCCGAATGTGACCCCCTAAAGCCCCGAGTCTCAGCTCTGCATGCTATCCATTGTTAGCCCCGAGCGATGCAGCGAGCGCCGGGACCAATCTGATCCCGAGCGCCGACGAGTGTCACCGAGTGCGGCCGAGTGCCATAGCAGGTCCCGCCTTCTGGAGCCTGCAGCGCCTATGATGGACATCCCACTGGTCCAATGCTGGGACCGCAGGACGTGTGACGTCAATAATAGGCGCTGAAGGCTCCAGAAAGCGGGAATTACAAAGCGGCCGCCGTGCCACATCCCCACTCAGCGCTCGGGTGGGCCGCTCTCCTCTCCTCTTCTCCTCTGAGGACTGACTGCCTGGCTGCTGTGACACCGCACACCATGGCTGAGGTAGGTCAGACAGTGTATGTGGGTCAGGCAGGTCAGTGTAGGTAGGTCAGTGTATGTGTAGGTGGTCAGTGTATGTGTAGGTCAGTGTAGGTAGGTCAGGCAAGTCAGTGTAGGTAGGTCAGTGTATGTAAATGTCAGTGTAGGTAGGTCAGTGTATGTGTAGGTCAGTGTAGGTAGGTCAGGCAAGTCAGTGTAGGCAAGTCAGTGTAGGTCAGTCAGTGTATGTAAATGTCAGTGTATGTAGGTCAGGCAGGTCAGTGTAGGTAGGTCAGTGTATGTAAATGTCAGTTTATGTAGGTCAGGCAGCTCAGTGTAGGTAGGTTAGTGTATGTAGGTTACTACCGTCAGTGTATGTAGATCAGGTAACCTGCGTCATGTACATGGTGGTAGATGGTTGTTGAAAAAAAAACTCCAGTCTTCTCAAAAAGCTCCTTTAAAAAGTGCCTCAGGTACTCCTTAACATAAGTGCTCCACCACAAAGTACAAAATGCACACTTACCAACAACATCCATAATATGCACCTTTGGTGTTACAGTGTTCCACCTTTGCAGTGTTAAATGAGAAATGGCCAACCACTGTTCTCTTCAAGCATCAAAAACTGAGACCCAGGGAAAGATAACAATCCAGGATCGTGTAAAACCTCATGCGTCCGCCATACGTGATATCACTTCCCGTTTGATCGTTTTAGGACATTCGGTCGTTTGGAGCGCACGCCAGTTTGGACTGAACGGTGTGCAGGACAACTGATACCAGGCTGTTTGTGTTGGTGCTGACCATAGCACCTGTAAATGTAAGTGGAAAATGTATATTTTATCTCTGGTTTGGCTTTTAATAAATGGTATTACACCATCCTGGATTGTTAACTTTCCCTGGGTCTTGGTTATTGATACTTGAGGAGAACAGTGGTTGGCAGTTTCTCATTTATCACTGCAAAGGTGGAACACTGAATACAATGTGCAAAAGGGTGGTACCCTGACACCAAAGGCACATATTATAGGTGTTGTTGGTAAGCATGCATTTTGTACACATTTTGGTGGAGCACTTACCTGAGGCACTTTTTAAAGGACCACGGTGATTGGAGTTTTTTCAGCAACAATCCATTAATATATTTTTTCTGGACTGTGCAATTTTTCAAAATTGTTTATTATTTTGGACTTATCCAAGTAAATTGGATTGTTATTCATCTTCTGTTCACATGCAAATATTAGACATGTGTTAGCGCCTTGCTTTTCAAGGTTGTGAATCTCTCACTGGGCTCACCCCCCCCCCCTCCCTAGGCATTGTGTGCCAACTATGAAATACCCCATGATGTCTTGAATACTTTTAAAGTGGAAGTAAACCCATCGATTTAACAGTCTAAAAAAAAAGGCATGCCATGAATGCTAACTGCACATTGGCTGTGCTCTCAACCAAACAGTCAAACCATCCAATGGCTGGTGTCATAACGGATCACATGTGCAGTACTGTGGCAGTTGAAGATTAAACAGAGGCAAAGATGGCAGCTTCCTTGGCTGAAAACGATAGGAGAGTTTACTTCCACTTTAATCATTATTGTATCTGAGTGCTTACTTGTATTTTTGCTACAATCTATTTCAGCTATGGAAAAACACAACAACGTTGGTTGCTTTTTCTTTTTATACAGTACTTATTGTACTGAATCCTGACTACTGACTGTTGCATATGTACACTTTTATGAGTTTGTTTTGTGAAACTTTAATAACATTTACCTGTTAAAAATGACATTTCCATTGCAGATAATATACATTTCTACGATTTTCTAAATTTGCAAATGTTACTTTGTTGCAAAATGGTGTTCTGTACAACAATAGTAAAATCCTGTAAATCTAATTTCCTGTTTATGTTATTGCCTTACAGCTTTTCCAGACGGCTGAAAAATGTAGCCACTCTCTGCAATAGGAGTTTTGAATTTTGGTGAGATGCTCTCACCACAACACCACATCGAGTGGTTATAACAAAAGCTACTCCTCCAATTCAGAGATCAGATTGATAGTAAGCAGGAGCAGGGGGATATACTGTATACTAATCTGAAGGAAAAAAAAAAAAAAAACTGTTAAATCCTTGCATTATATATATGGGCATTTGTTTTCTTCAAAAACAACTGGAACTTCACTTTAAGAGAAAATCTTATTATGATTACAGATAAGCACATACAAGCATCCATTGCATGGTTTTTGCCAAGCACGGTTGGCAAAAACCATGGTTGACTTACTATTTCCATTTTACATAAAAATGCACCCTACGAGACTTTATTACTTGGATAATTTATTAAGAGAATAAATAATTCTAAATGTTTATTTTAAAACATTATTGTAATGGCATTAGCCAAGATGGTCTTAATTGGGGAAAAAAAAAATGACATACAGAATGATGTGCACAGAACAAGCTATGTCTTGTTTCCCATCCTTATTATCAGTGGTCCTCAGAGATCAGCAAACTCCTTTTCAGTTCAAATGATTACTGTCAAAGAACCACCCATAGTCAAAGCTAAAGCAATAATAAGTCCTTTCTTTATTGTTTCTTTCCTTTCTGAAGTCATTGGAGATAATGCACTTGCTTGCAGTTTCTAGTATTTTGGCTGCTGTAGGAATCCCATTGAATTTGTTAGTGATGTATGCAGCCTTTATAGATTCCGAGAAGATGGCCAGTGCCAAACTCCTGATTGTGCATCTTTTGATTTCAAATATGTTGCAGCTTCCTTCACGGATTTCTACATATATAATTCCAGACCTGTTTGGATCCTGTTACCCGATGACCATACCATGCAAGATTTCTGTCATGTTTCTATGCATAGGTCGAAGAGTGAGTATGCTACTTACCTTTTTTCTTGGACTGTTCCGTCTCCTGAAGATAAAAAATAAGCATTACTTTATTCTTAAGACCAATGTCTTGCGCCTGGCCTTGGCTGCAAACTGGGTGTGTATAACTTGTGTTTGCTTGCCATACATCATTCTCATCCCAGGAAATCGACAGACTGCCAAAAACATCACCAAAGAATGTGCTTGTTCTTTCATTGACAGCTTAACTGACCAAGATCTTGTTGCTAAAAAACTTGACCTGGTGCTTAGCACTGTTTGCCTATATTTTACTGTTGCCTTAATGTGTGTTTTCAGCATATGGATGGTGTTGCTTCTCTTAAAACACAAGAAAACTGTGTTTGTAGAAGGAGCCCTCGACAGAACACAAACCAGCCGGCGAGATATCACTGCCATTAAAGCAATCCTCGCCCTTCTGGTGTGTTTTGTAACATGCGCTACCCTCAACAGTAGTCTGCGGATTATCAATAATGTTGCTGCTTCCACGTGGCAAAAAATTATTGCAGATATTTACAGTGTCATTTCTCCAGTGATTTTAGGGCTTGGGTATCCACATTTCAGAAAGGCAATATGTAAAAAATCTTATGTCTGTTGCCATAAGTCAAATGCACAGCAAGTAATGGCCATTTCATAGCAAACTGTTCAAATTTGAGATCAAACTTATGATTTCTTTTAAATGTTGTGATGTGATGGCGGTGGTGAGCAGGGGTTTTATCAATGAGACATTTTTCTTTCAAAGGAAACCTATGCTAAGAAAAAAAAAGCTTCCGTTGCTGATGTCCTTCTGATAATGCCAGTTGCATGGCTCTCTATACGTATAAGCGCAGCATCGCTGTGTGAAACGCGTCTACCTGTACCTGTTTGCCTGTCCTGTTGTGTTATTCATGTTACAGATTTTACAATAAAGAGACTCATCACTATCTCGGTGTGCAGCCATCCATTCCTTTTATCCGCATGGCTCTCGGACTTGAAATTCACTGACATAGAACAAGTGTGCAACCACTTAGGTTAGAGTGTTGTAAAATCACCCAGCGTGCATACTTGTTCTGGATCAGTGACTCAGACAGTGGTGAAGCTATTGTACATGGCAGTCTTGCAACTAGCATTTTTCTGTAAAAGGTTTCCTTTAATTTACACAATCTGTATTCATGAGTAATTTAGAAAATGTTGTTCTTTGGTGCAAATCTGTTTTTTTATTTAAATGGGTATTGTACGTGATCATTAGGGTACATTTGATGCGTTTTCATATTTAAAAAAAAATATCTCTTTATAGTTTTAAAATGTTATAATCAGAGAGGGCAGCCATATTTGCTCATTACTTAAGAAGGCTCTGCTTCCTGTTAATTAATGCAGCATTGTGATTTACCATTCCTCTCTATCAGGGCATATTAACAACATGATCAGGTTTATTATATACATAGCCTATACATTTATAAATATAAAGAACAGGATGTGAGTAAAATCTGAAAGTCACAGCATAAAACCTAAGGCCCCTTCACAGCTCTGTGTCATACACTGTATCACGCACTATTGTGCATTGTTTTAAGGAAGCCAATTAATTATGAATGCCCTGGCCATGCACCACAATGTGCAGAATAACCAGACGTGCAGAATTTTAACACAACACATCACAATGCACAACACAAGTGCTGTAGTGCACTGCAATGTAGGTCTGTTGACTCTGTGTGTTTTGGAAAAATGCACCACAACAGACTGCGCAGAGTATTGTGCATAACTTTGCATTATCATATGGTAAAATGTGCATTTTACTGAGCATTAATATAAAGCATAGGTGTAGCCTCAATGTAGAAACCCAGAATCATTATTCAGGGTAAATACACTTGAGTTTCCTTTTAAATGTTTTTTTCATGTTTTATTCAATCTACACTATGGGGTTTATTTACTAAAGACAAGACTTGGAAGTGCAGTCACTGTAAATCTGAGGGGAACATGCAGGGAAAATAAAAAACAGCATTTTTGCTTGCACATGATTGGATGATAGAAATCAGCAGAGCTTCCCTGCAAGTGCACAGTGAATTTGCCTTTAGTAAATCAACCTCTATACTACCATAATATATTACTATTAGGCTGGCTTCACACTGGGGCGGTGCGGGGCGGCGACAGTAAAGCAGCGCTATATTTAGCGCTGCTTTACCATCGTTTTACCCGCGGTATGCGGCCGCTAGCGGGGTGGTTTTAACCCCCGCTAGCGGCCGCAAAAGGGTTAAAAACCTCCGCAAAGCGCCGCTGCAGCGGCGGTTTGCGGGCGGTATCCCCGCGGTTTCCCATTGATTTCAATGGGAAGGAGCGGTATAGGAGCGGTGAACACACCGCTCCTTCACCGCTCCAAAGATGCTGCTAGCAGGACTTTTGTTGCGGTCCTGCTAGCGCACCGCTCCAGTGTGAAAGCCCGCCGGCTTTCACACTGGAGTGAATGGGGCCGGTTTTTTCAGGCGGTATACAGGCGCTATTTTTAGCGCCGTACCGCCTGAAAACCGCCCCAGTGTGAAAGGGGCCTTAGGGATGAGCCCGATGTTCGCCAAACAATATGCTGTTTTCGCAGCAAATTCGAAAGGCGCCGGACCACTGTTAAAGTCTATGAGACGCTAACATGAAAAATCAAAAGTGCTAATTTTAAAGGCTTATATGCAAGTTATTGTCATAAAAAGTTTTTGGGGACCCGGGTCCTGCCCCAGGGGACATGTATCAATGCAAAAGATTTTTTTTAAAACGGACATTTTTTCGGGAGCAGTGATGTCTATAGTATGCCTGCAAAGTGGCAAATTTTTTCTGTGTTTAGAACAGTACCACAGCAAAATGACATTTCTAAAGGAAAAATTGTCATTTAACTACTTCAGCTCCAAAAGATTTGGCTGCTGAATGACCGGGCCATTTTTTGCGATTCGGCACTGTGACGATTTAACGGACAATTGCGCGATCGTGCGACGTTGCACCCAAACAAAATTGACGCTTTGTGGGCGGTATTAATCCTTTTTCGGCCGCTCGCGGGGGTAAAGCTGCCCCGCTAGCGGCCGAAATGCACCGCTAAAACAGTAAAGCGGCGCTAAATATAGCGCTGCTTTACCGCCAGCGCAGCCAGCGCCCCAGTGTAAAACTAGCCTTAAGGTTTGACCTCACATTATATGGTTTTGGTAAATCTGAAGATGAAAATCTAGTGTGTATGGGGCTTTACTCATAGGCAGATTCAGTCAGTATAGTGTCAGTGAGTGTCTTTATTCTAGCTAGAATAATAAATTGTCTCACTGTGCTGTGAGTGAGGGCAGGCAGACAGGCACTTTTTTTTTTTTCAAATAAAAAAGGGAGCATCCCAGCGAGTGACTCCTTACACACTTTCCTTGTCCACCAGTGCTCTTGTGTGACACAGACAGCAACAAGCAGCAGCACCATCAGTCCACCATCTTTTGAAATTGGAACAAAAAAAAAAAAAAAAAAGCATGTTGCCCATGTAACACTCATCAGCTACCTAAATGACCACAACTACTACTAGTGCTGTTAGCTATGGCAGGAGAAAGTTTCCCACCAGAGCTAGCAGCTGTAGAGCAAAGCAGTAGTAGTCAGCTGAGCAGCCCATTAATTATTAAAGTAAATGTGTGATTTAAATTGAATTTGTAGCTGTCAGTCAGTTCCACAGTCCTATGCACAGTCCTATGCAATTCTAAAAGGTAAATCCGACCGTGTGTATGCTCTATGGGACAATTCTTGTCGGATTTTCCACAGACAAATGTTGATTAGCAGGTTTTAAAATTTTCCGTTGGACTAAAGTCCAAAGTACAAACACACATGCTCAGAAGCAAGAACGAGCCAGAAGCGGTCGGTCTTGTAAGCTAGCGTTCGTAATTGAGAATTAACATTTGTGACATGGCAAATTATGAAATCTCGAAATGCAGCACACTTTCTCTTCTTCTTAATGGGATAATAATGAAGCTGCTTTGCTGGTGATACTGATGGAGTTATTGCAAACAAATTTTCAAAGGCTATTTTTTTTTTCCTAGTGATAATTAAGAATATTATTATGCTTTTTTTTATTTGGGCAAGTTACCACAACATCCCGTAGTTTTTAAGATCAAAGATAGAACTATGTTGTGGTTTACGATTTCAATCTGGAAACGCCGCTCTAGCAAATACGCTCTCTCTTCTCAATGCTCGCCATTAATAAATATTTTATATAATCCGGAAATACCTGACAGCCTGTCCTATGATTCCATGCTTCCTTGGTCCCAAGCAGGTATTTTCCAATTGAGGCACATAGTACATCCAGTGAAACGCACCCTTCTTCCCTTCTCGGCCATACAGTCTAAACATAAAATCCCGAACACACTATTCTATTCATATCTACAAATTAAGCACTTTTTCGCTTCTAAATCCCCTCGACTGATTTTGGAAGTCCCTACTGAATTTGAGATGTTATGTTCATTAGGCTCCCACGAACCCCGCCAGATTTCCTGTATCTATAAAATTCTTCAGAATCTCACCCCCTTTAATGAACACACTCATTCATATATGAGGAAATGGGCCCAGATTCTTCATAGACCCATTACTTTAACACAATGGGGGGCAATATGGAACGCCACATCTAAAGTGTCCAGATGTGTAGCTCAGAAGGAAACGGCGTACAAAATTCTGTTGTTTTGGTATAGAACCCCTGAATTCCTAGCAGTCCACAAACTTACACCATTCAGTCATTGCTGGAGATGTGGGACCTCCCTGGGCTTGCACTTCCACATTTTTTGGTCGTGCCCTATCCTAGTTTCCTTCTGGACCACAGTCCGCAACCTATTAGAAAAGGTGCTCAAGCTTTCTATCCCTTTCTTACCCATTCATCTGTTATTCGGACTACCTCTCAGGCACATCTCCAAACCCGCTAACAAACTAATGGCCTTTATCCTATTGGCAGCCAAGCGTGTTATTCCGCAATACTGGCGCACTACCACCCCTCCCACCTTTACAAAGTTCTTAATCGCCATCAATGACATTTGCAAGATGGAATATCTCACAGCAGTCATAGAAGACACGGTACCAAAGTTTGAGGCCATTTGGGGTAATTGGGACTCTTCAGAATACGCCACGGAACCTTAACCCTCAAACTGCTTCCTAGCTATAATCTCCCACAGCACCCACGTACTTCACAGATCCTTATTTCATGACACTTTACTTATTAAAAATTGCACTAAATGTTTTTACTATATGTATGACTCTTAGATGTGACAGTGATGCAGCTACCTTCTTCTCTTCTTTTTACTCAAATTACGTATTCTGTTACCTGATGTGAACGCAATGTATGCGTTCTAAGCTACGGTTCTATTTGTGTACACCCATTTATTGCCATACTTCTATTTTTCTATTTGATTGTGAAATATGTTTGTATTGTACTTTTATAACTTTTCATAAAAAAACTATTTATAAAAAAAGATAGAACTATGTTGGTGTCCCTTGTCAATTTACATTGTATTTTTTTTTTTAAATATAACTGCCTACCCCCAAACTGTCATTTGAAGTAAAACACATAGCCAAGTATTATTCTCCACAATTTTTTTTATTGTGCATTAAAAAAAAAAAAAAAAGAAAAAGAAAATTAAAGACATGCTATCTGCCAAAAGAACGTATCCAAAAAGTGCATTCTATGCATCCAAAAATATACCAAATCAAATCATTATTCAACCAAAAAATAATGTCAAAGCAATAACTCCAAGGCAAATAATAATAACATTATCTCCTCCAATTCCGCAACATGGCTGGTTGAGGAACGGCCGTTCAGAAAGGAACTGAAAAGCGTGAACTTTAAAGTGCAAAATGAAAAGCGCGAATCACTCACCAAACTTCTACTAACACGAAAATAGCAGGAGCCCAAAGGGTGGCGCTAAAGAGCTGAAAAACAATGTAGTACGCCACTAAGTTCATATTTGTTGTTGGCCAACAATTGTGTGGCCGCGTGTATGCAAAACAAGTTTGGGCCAACGCCATTCGGACAAAAGTCCACGGTTTTGTTGGCCAACAAACCGATCGTGTGTACGAGGCTTTAGGTTTGAAAAATTCAGGGCCACCGCCTAACTGTATTATTCGGTTGGAAAAATAGAAAGAGTAGCGCTTAACCAAAATGTTAGTAACCACGCGATTGGTTAGACGTGCCTCAACTCTAGTCTTGAATATGCTAAAGTGAGGATAGAACTTGTGTGTAAACAGCACGACTAAAATAAAAAAGAAGGACCAAGAATGGATCCTATGTGCAAATAAATGGGTGTGTAATAAACCCCACAAATAAGTGAATACTGTAAACACTGTAAACCATATGTGAACAATAAAAATGGATAGTGAAAAATAAATGACACAAAAAAAACACTAAAAATTTGAAGTGAAAGTCCAGCAAAAAAAATCCAAATAGTTGAATATGTCTTCAAAAACAGTTCCACCTGTGCAATATATGATGAATAACACAATCCAAATAAATCTTCAAAACAGCCGTAAGTGATCCACCACCAAGGGAAAAAGTTGAGATTTACTTCTTACCAAATGCCTATGACACCCCATTACAGAGTGTCATAATAAGCCTGTATAAAGATAGCCCTCCTTTAGACTCCTTGGGGATGCAGCAGGTGTCCGCAGCCTGGGTGAACCACTCCACACTCCTTTAGTCCAACTCTCATAGATCAACATTCATGGGTATGGATCATTGCATAAAAGATATAAGGGGCTCGAATAGTGTAAAACCCAAGATTTTATTTTAAAACATATGTACTGGTTGCACTTACATGAAAAACGATAAATCCAAGCCTTAAGTGTAGTGCGCTGGGCGGACACACTAAACACAGACCAGTCCTTCCTAGATAATCCGATAGCAAGACCAAGGTGACGTCAGCGCGTCGCTCCGCCCTACCGGTTTTGCAATAAAGTTGCGTCGTCCAGGGGCACTATATTATTATTATTCGGTTGCATCCAATATATCAAATGCTTTTGAAAACTTATCAAATCTTTGAAAAGAATTTGGAAAACTTTTCAAATCCATTCGAAATTCTTAATAAATTAAACAAATCCCAAAGAAACTAAATGAATCTCAAAAACAAACTAGGCCAACACAGCAAATACGAAGAAACTAAATTATCAACATAATGTATGCATCTGAAATCAAAGGAAACAAAATTTTCAGGTATGCACATGTCTAGTCACAGATCTCTACTGCATGTCCCACTCCTGGCCTCTGGATAGGGGTTCTCCTGACACCTGAGACCACCTGGCTACTGGTTGAAACCTCCTCTTTTGACTCTTGGCTAGGGCTCCCCTGGGTGAGATGAGCCGTCTCCAAACTGGAAGCCCTGAACTATCCTCAGGCTTGGGTATATAACAGCCCAGCATGTCTGTATACTCATAGTCAGCAGGCACCCAGTAAAATCCAGACACAGAAACTGAAGGTTCCATTCCATCCAAGACACTTGGAAACCTTCAAGATCCAGGCCCCAATCAAAGGTTTACAGAATCCAGGGAAAGCCAAACAGTTTTCTCTGCTCAGAAACAAATAGTCTGGAACTTTGCATAAAGCCTTAATGTGAATCCTGTGTAATTTCTCCTACATTTCCACAGTGTCAGGGCCTTGCATTTTCACAAAAACGTATGAGCCACATCAGAAAGGATAGCGATAATAAGTATTTTAGACTTCCTATAAACAAACAAGTTGGACAACTTACCAAACTCCGTTAATTCTGATGTCAAATTAGGCAAGGTAATGGATTAAGTCTGAGACAAATATATTTTAGCAGTAGATAATTTGTATTTATTGGAGCCCCACACAGATTCCATGGAGATTGGGGTTGGCTCTTACCTTCCTTAAGAAGATTTCCAACGTCAAAGCAAAGATGAGTTGATGGTAGGGGGGAAACCCTACCTAATACTATTGCCACCAGAAAACAGTTGAAAGGATGTTTTTCAAGTTGATGTGAGCCTATGGGCTTGATAGAATGCCAGAATCCTATTGAAAATGTGAGAGCTCAGTCCTAGAGTCTTCAACACCTTCTCCAGGAAGACCTGGTCCACCCTGTCAAAAGTCTTATTCACATTGGTTGAGGAGAGAATGCAGGGTGAGAGAACTGTATGTTGCTTTACCCAATGGATAAGCCATACAGTTGTAAATAAAATGGTTTCTCGCCTGGTCCAGTTATAAAGCCTGTCTGATCAGAGTGGACTAGGTCTGGAAGAAGATGCTGGAATCTGTCTGCCAACATTTTTGCAAAAAATTCACATTAAGAGTACGGAGGAAGATTGGGTGGTAGCTCCGCATCAAATAGTGGTAATTTTCTTCTTTCAGTAATACAGTGATGTGTTCAGTAAGTGCTTCCCCTAGAAACTGAACATTTTCTGAACAGTGTGAAAGAACATGGCCCACACACACCAGTACATTTACTGCAATGATATAAAAACTGTACCCTATTATTGTCTATATGGGTGCCAGTGTAATTTCTCAGGATCGCATTAAAAATATGTCCTACAAGGGAGCAATGTAGCCCCATGGTCTCCTGAAGGCCTTGGATATAGATGTTAGAGAGACTCTTTTTAGTCACAGGGGTTTATTTATTAAAATTGGAGAATGAAAAATCTGGTACAGCTCTGCATAGAAACCAGCTACCAGTTTTTTTTTGTCAATGCTTAATTGAACAAGCTGAAGTTCAAAGCCGATTGGCTACCATGCACAACTGCATCAGATTTTGCATGCTCCAGTTTTAGTAATCAACCCCAACAATCCAATTGGTTCAAAGGGGACTTGATTTTCTTGTTCTGGTGGGCACACATTTGTGCCTCAGAAGTTAGGCTAGTGAGGAAAAAAAGTGCTTATACTCTGACCAATTTGGGTGGTTTTAGTGGAGTCCTTCTCTTGGTGGCCAGAGAGTCCAGGCCCCTTTTGGGGTCCGTCTCATGACTGAGTTCCGCCTTAGCTGGTATATTGTGGGAGATAGTGGTAATAAAATTCTCCCTGGGTCTAGCTGTGGCTATGAGCAAAAGTGAGAGTTAGAGTGAAACACATTTTTATCTGTGTGGGTCTCCAAAACCTCAGCCCTGCCTCAAAGATGATTTTTTTTTTTTTATATTTTTCTGAAGCAGATATAACTGAAGACATACAATATCTTGACTGTAGACAATGCTACTCAAGGATCCCATGGTGGGCGGTCATGTAAATAAATTCCAAAACCATGATCTGTTAGAGGGGAGGCCTAGCCAAATATAGTTATTGCCTGAACTACGATTTTCCCCTGACACCCATCCAGTATTGAAGTGGATAGTACTGTTTTCAAACCACAGAGGGTGTGAATTAGTGTGAACTAGCATCTTTATAATTGAACACTTGAAAATGTAGAAAAATGTGAGCATATAGGTCAGTGAAGATTCTCCAAGCTGTGGTATATTTAATAGTAGTCACATTTGACTGGACTTGTTCTAAAGATGCTTTCCAGCTTACTTCGTCTGTTCAGATAGGCGTTAGAAAAACTTCCTTCAGGGGTAGGCAAACTTCAGCCCTTCAGCTGTGCCTATGGGAATCATGTCTCATGGTACTCTTTCCTCAATAGCTGGAGGTCCAAAAATTGGCAACCCCCATCTTCATATCCACAGGTAGCACCAACACCTTGACCCATTCAATATAGGAAAGGCAGATGTTATTGTCGAAGATCGGGGGAGGGGGGGGGGTGAAATTATACTGGTCAACTTACAAAATCCAATCCTTTGTCTCAGGAGGACTTTATAGTTTTTAATCCATCAATTTACTTGGCCTAAGGTGTGAATTTCTGTCAGAAGTGCCAGGATGAGGACATTGGGGTTTCCTTTCATGTGCTTTTTTGCCAAAGTGAAATTTCACTACATTCACTTCTTTTCCTTACACTCATTACAACTGAAGGGGCTTGGATGAACAAAAATGGCTTTAACATTACAAAACAAGTCCATATGACAACTAAATACATCATTCTAGATAGGTATGCTGCCCACCTCCCAAATATGATAGTTCCCTGGATGACTTAAGTCAATTAACTGAAAAAATTAGGTCAGCCCTACACGGAGCAAATTTCCTTCCTGCAACCCCGGAAATTTGCTTGATTCCCCCATCAACACAGACGGTGTTGATGGGGGAATCCCTCCTGCCGACCCATTGTCTTTTGCCCATGGGGGGAAGCCGTCCCTACTGGGAAAAGACAGTGATTATTGCTGCTATAGCCGCTAGAAATAATCGCAAGAGAATACGGCAGGCCAGTTGTACCCAAATAGATCGATCAACTTGGTACGGTGTTGATTTGCTAAAACCAAATAGTAATTGGAGGAAATGGTGATGCTCTGCTGACTAAAATACTATTTATTATTTTTTCCCTTGCATGTGTTAGAATTCACTTTGCAAGCAGTACTCAAATCACATGCCCTTCCAAAGTGAGCAGCCTAAGATTAGTAAATCAACCCCAATGCCTCAGAAGATAGAGGATTGAAAAACAGTATAATGGCCAGACAACTAGCATTTCAGATGGAGTAAAAGTAGAAACAGTCTTCTACTGCTCCTTAGGTAAACACCATTTTTTGTTGATTGGCTATTTCGGATAGAGTGTCTACCTGCTTACAGTTTTTGTGGGTTGGTTTACATATGGAGACCTTTTCTAAGTAGCAGGCATCCTAAGGAAACTGCATACATAGTTTTTCTTTTCTTCCATTCTGTTCCCCCATATAAAAAGTAACTTGCCAACAGTGCTTGCATATGTACCATGTAGCCATACATATCGCTGCCATCTGTGCTTGGTCATTGGCCAGCAATATGATGGATACTATCTCAAGACAAAACACAAGGGTTTTTGCACAGAGCAAAGCAATAACCAAAACACAACCCTGTGTTATTATTACTGTAATGTTTATAGTAATAATAAATACAAATAACTTATTTAGAACTTGCCATAACAGTATGCAAAAGCCAGAAATACAATGTAGAAGAAAGATTTATTTATAGGTTTTTTGGGGAAAAAAAAAAAAACGTATGGTTGTTAACTCCCAGACTGATTTCAATGATAACATTTAGTACCCATTTCATCACAATATAAACAATAAAACAACTACATGTTTGTATGAGTGGACAAATATATTTAGAGCGAATGGGCAAAAAAAAAAAAAGGATATACGTTCATGAAGGTACCAAAGCTTTGATTTGTAATGAAAACACCATTAGTCCTAGAAGACCTGACAGTATAAATAGTTAAAAACCTGTTACATTGAAACTACCATTTTGGAATTGAAGCACATTTTCATCAGCATGTACCGCAGCGAGGCTCTTGTATATCTTAGAAATAATAAGTTACCTATACTTAGGGGCAGCTTCTCCTTTTATATATTAGCCATCTTGTTGAAGACTTACTGCCTTTAATTCTTTCTGATTCACTAACCCAACAAGTATGTCGATCAGCTGTTCTGACTTCACTCTGACTGCATGCCTGTTCCAGGGCAGCAATTTATACAGTATCGAAGTCAGACAGTGGCTATAAGTATGTTTCCTTTATATAGAACCAGTCATAATCCCCTTATGCAAGACTTTAAATATTCAATTATTACAGATCTGTAGGATGAATGTCTGGCGCTTCAGTTTAAGAGTCAGAGGTCACTTGAAGTTTAACATTACTTAATCTCCCTGCTTCTGCCCCAGGAGCACCTATTTAATTATATCTCACGGCTATAAACTCCCAGAAACTGGGCACTATATAAAAGGGCATGCAGCTATGGGTGGTGGCCTGCATTTTGTCTGCACTGGATAAACATAGGTCAGCGCTAAGTCATGTAGAAAACAATGGTTTTCTATGTACCCTGTTCACAATATAACACCGTTGTTACATGCAATGTGGTACAGTCTGTGGTGCCGTCTCCTTTTCTCTGAAGCGAATTGCACCGCATCACAGCGACATGAATGAGGGGTCACTGTATTAGGGAGAGTTACATAAGTTAGGGCGAAATAAAAAAAATAAAAAAAAGCAGTGCATTGCCTTGAAACATGCATCGCACTGCTTCCTGCCAGAGCCGACCCTCCAGACTGCATTGTACCGTGCAGGCTAGTGTAAACATAGCCTTAAGCTAAAGGGTCTCTAAGAGAATGCAATAACACTAAATAAAGGGGAGGCAATATGATTATTTCATAAGCCCACAGGGCTACAGTTCAAAAAAAGAATATTTAGATTTTTTGCATAGACCTAGTCATGACTGGTTCTCTTTGCCATTTCAAAATTAACTATTTTCAGGCTCCTCCCCAGTGCTTTTATGTAAAATTTGAATTGATGCCACATAGCCACTCTTCAAAATCTTCTCATTCACGTTTCTCATTCTCTGCACAAAATGCTTCCCAAATTGAATTCAGTAGAAATTCCTCTTTAGTTCATCAGCTTAATGAAGGAGTTCAGTTAAGACACAGAATGAGGATATGGTGCAGGAATGAGAATATTTTAAATGGTGGCTGTGGTGTGCTGCACATGCCCTGCCAGCTGATGGGGAGATGGAGTAATTTTACAGGGTAATTTATACAGCCTCCACAGATTCTCATTTGAACCTTAGTTTGGCCATTCACCAGCTGTAAAACTGTCTGAAGCCTTTCTACGTAGTGTGGATTTAGAAATGACAACACCAAGAAGGAACTCTATTTTCCAGCATGCTGTAAAATCACTCCAACTGCATTTCCAGCTTTTTCTTATTTGAATATGGAATCAGATCCTTTCAATGAGCAGACCAAAAGTAGCATGGTTCAAGGAGTAAGTCGCATCAGAAGCTGATACCCTGCATACATTTTAAGTAAAGGACAGATCACCTACTCTAAGGCCAGCCTTAGATACTTTGCATTTACAGTGGTTTAAGAATTATTCAGTGAAGTACAGCCAAGAAATAAAATTGTGCATGAGATGAATTATTATACTTTAACCTTATAGCAACAAAAGATTATAACTAAAGGCAGTTTAGTAGATTTGGATAGTGGCAAGGTTAGAACTACTGTCAGGTTTTTATTGCTGTCTACATCCCAGTTAAGGAAATTTACTCTGAATTGTCCCGATTGCCAGTGTCACCAAGAAAGAAAGCGAGGGTAAATCCAAAAAGTTTGAGTTGACCAGGAATCTAGGAAATCTTCATTGGGGACAATGACAATGGTCTAAGAGGGCATTTCACATGGAAAGATACAGGTCTAATAGGACATAGATGGCCAAAAAAAATAAAAACTTGACAGCAGTTTTAACGTTCCCCTACTCTATCCAAAAGATAAAATAAACATTTTGGCTTTAGATATACTTTACAGAAGATCAATAAAAGAGCAATTCTGATTTCTTGCCTCACTGAATAAGCCCAGATATAGTTGATCAAAACAATAAATAGGAAAAGGGGCCACATCAAGGATATCTCTCCAATGTATTCAGTTTAAGGCTTTACGATTAGGCATATACAAAAAAAAAAAAAAAAAAACAGAACAAGAAAAATATACAGTGATGGGGCAACACATGTACATGCTTTGTCTGTTTATGTAATTTGCAACCTAAAACAGCATTCTAAATGGTCAAATATATCTTGATTACAAAGGCAAATGCTTTTACATTACCATGAGATATACAGGAGTATGAATCAAAGAATGGGCATGCCTTAAACAGTAGTACTATGCACTTTGCACTAGCAAATTTATAAAGAATTTTTGTACTTTCACGTTTTCTATAAAACATGCCTTAATGGAGCATACTGTTATGGGAAGAGAGATCAACAATGGTTACATTTCCAACTGTTAATTAAAAAGGCACAACAGTATTATATTTCCCAGCATTTTAAATAACTTCCAGGGATGCTTTACCTTTAGGCCGGTTTGCCTAAAGCTAACCATATATTATATATATATATATTATATATATATATATATATATATATATATATATATATATATATATATATATATATATATATATATATATATTATATAAATGTGATGCAGGAACGAGCCAAGACAAGTCTTTCCATAAATGCGCACACTAAGATTGGCTTATCCTGCATGTTTATACCCTTTGAAGGCAGGGTTTGCTTGAATGAATGAAGATCATCTTCAAGGCAGTCATGAAATATGCTCTCTTAGGAACAACTGAACCATGGCCCAGGCTCTGGATTTTAGGAACTAACCCATGGAATTTGTCCCAAATTTTTCCTAACTGATCAACTTCAAAATAGAAGCCCCCCCCCCCCCCCCCCCCCCCCCTCCATTCCAGAGATGGTAGAAATTGATTTAGAATACTGATGAACTTCAAAATTAAAATTTGTCAAATAAGGTTACTTTTTGATTCTCACATTAAATTCATACCATCTTTGCTGTCTAAGTTGATATTTTTAAATAGGATGGAATATTTAATGTCAAAGCACTATACAAAACCAAATTGGTCAACATTTCATAATGGGATTGTGAAGTACCAATATCATCAAGGACAATATTTGAACAACTAACCTGAACACTCCCCTTAAGGGGCAGCTCACACCAGAAAGCGATGCGAGAAACCCACATTCCATGCACATTTCCTACACCGCATTCAAAATGCACTGCACTTGCAATCTGCAGCGGGTGTCAGTAATAACTTAACACCACCCCAAACACAGGTCGCAAACTCTGTGCATTTGCCTGCACTGGATTGCATTGTACAAGAGTAGTACCATGCGATCTAGGTTGCTGCGCATTTTGCAAAGTAGTGCATCCAATACTTTTGGGGGTGGTCTGGCACGATTTCAGCTCATTCGATCGAATGGCCTGAAATCAAACTGTAACCGGATCGCATTTGAATCACACAGGAACGCACTTAAAGCAGTGTCCCTGCAAATCTGAAGATGGTGCCAAAGACATGACCCATCATGATAGCTTATCTGGCCAGTTTTAAAATTACTTATGAAAAGAAGTCAGTTAAATAATACAAATTTTAAAAGAATGGCACAAACCACATTAAGAAAAAGTTGGACTGTGCTGTGTAGTCTGTTAAGCTAAAAAAATCTAAAGCCTTGAAGGTTTTTGAGGACAAATCTTTAAAGAAAAATAAAACCGTATGTGAAAATTGGGGATCTGTTGGCAGCTATGTATTAGAAAGAAAAAAATAAATAAAAATCAGCTATTAAAAATATTGTATTTTTTTAACTGTACGAGGTTAGAGAGACTGGAGTACTTTTTTTTTTCTTTACAGTGTGTCCATTTTGAATTTCATGTATTACGTATGTGTACGGACAGGAGAGTATGGGCAAAAAATGTAATCCGAGCCAAAGCTCAGCTTTATAAACACATACAGGAATAGTCCTGGACTCATGCAGACCAAGCCGATGAGCAAAAACAACAGGAATTGGGCCAACTTTACCACTGACAGGGGTAAATGTGCAGTTGAAGCCTTTTTTTTTTTTAATTTTGCTTTGAGGATTATTTAACCCTTTCCCCAACAATGCCAGGGTCTCTGCTAAAAAAAATATCTGTTTGGGGGTTCTAAATCATTTTCTAGCAATTTAAGATTGATTTTAACTTGTAAACAACAAGTGTCAGAAATAGGCAAAAAAAATGGCATTGGTGGGGAAAGGGTTAAATAATCCTCAAAGCAAAATTAAAAAAAAAAAAGGCTTCAACTGCACATTTACCCCTGTCAGTGGTAAAGTTGGCCCACTAGGATAGAAGAAAATGGAGGATGTTGAAATACTTTATGTCACACTGCATTTGCACAGCCGGCTTACAAACAAAATTTTTATTTAAAAAAAAATACACTTTTTTAAATAAAAATAAAGACAACAGTAAAGTTAGCCCAATTTTTTTGTATAACGTGAAAGATGTTACACTGAGTAAATTAATACCCAACATATCATGCTTTAAAATTGCGCATGCTTGTGGAATTGCGACAAACTACAGAAATCTCGGTAATCTTAAAAATCTCCATAGGCAATGCTTTAAAAATGTCTACAGGTTATCAGTTTAGAGTTAGAGAAGTTCATGTGCTATAAGTATTGCTCTCGCTCTAACGATCATGGCAATACCTCACGTGTGGTTTGAATACCATTTACATATGTGGGCGTGACTTGCGTATGCGGTCGCTTCTGCGCGCGGTCTCGGAGGGATGGGGCACTTTAAAAAAAAAAAAAAAAAACTATTTATTTTACTTTTTATTTTTACACTGTTACTTCAAAAAAAAAAAATTTGATCACTTTTATTCCTGTTACAAGGAATGTAAACATTCCTTGTAACATAAATAAGCAGGACAGGGCCTCTGATGTGAGATCTGGGGTCAAAAAGACCTCAGATCTCACATATACACTTAAATGCAAAAAAATTTAAAAAAATTTTCCATTAAAAAATGGGCGGAAGTGACATTTGACATGGCTCCAGTCCTCAAAGGGCATAGAGTCGAGTGGGGGCCATCTTGCCCTCAATCAAGTTCCTTCCCATCAGTCCCGGGGATCGGCTCAATTCCGCCAATGCTGATCTCTCCAGTAAACGATTGGAAAGGATTGGGGCCTCTCTTGCCGCCCATAAAAGTGATCCCGTGGCAAATATGCTGCTGTGACCACTTTTATTGTTAAGCGGATCGCCCATTGTGTAAAAATATACCTGGTTATGGCAGCTAACTGCTGCCATAGCAACGGTATTTAATGGCAAAGTAGTGACGTATATCCACGGTGGACGGTCTGTAAGTGGTTAAAATGCAGAATTTGTACACGAAAAAACAAGCCCTGAAAGCAGAGACCCAGTAGAATAAAATAATGCCAGTTGCAATTTTTTTTTATGTTTTGATATCCGCTATATCAAATCTATACTTTCAGTAAAAAAAAAAAAAAAAAATTCACATCAAATTTTTGGGTTAAACTATAAAAGATCAAGTTGCATCGAGTAAACAGATACGCAATATGTGAACTCTCGTAACTGTAGCCGTGCAAAGTGGCGGAAAACTACAGCACCTACAATTGTTCATAGACGCTTTAAAAACCTTAACAAGTCTTCAACCCAACAGAATGCTGGCCCTAAAATTTTTGATCTTGCTCTGTTGTGCATAGCTTTACCCAACTCTAACTTGTGGCACAGTCATCCTTTGGTACCTGTAGGCCTGCATTGCATGTTTGCATTCATATGTGCATGCACATAGGAAAGCTTTTAACATTTTTATTATTTTTTTTTTTATTTATAAAAGGGGCTGTTGGTTCCCTTTAGGGAAACAGTAGGGGTCTTTTGGACCCCTAATGGTAACTGTGCACTCTGTGAAAGCCGATGAGCACAGACTTTCCTGGACAGAACCACCATGGTTTGCCATGTCTGAGCGGACACCTCTTCGTTCATAATACCCAGGGGAGATTAGGAAAGAGGGAAGGGGGGCTTTCCAGAGCATGTAATAGTGACTGGCTGGCTATCATCTCTACTACATAGCTGCCAACTGGGGGCAAAAATGTAAACAAACTCTGACCAGTAAGTTTGCATGCTGGTGCTGGCACCATATTTATGGCGGTGGCAGTATAAGGGTTAAACCGTCTGTATGAGTTACGACTGTTATAAGCACCTGTGTGAGCATTCTAGTTTGTCTATATGTTCCTATTTCTGATCTGCATGTATATGTGGAAAAAAATAAAAAGGCAATGAAATAAGCTATATGAAGTGAAAAATGACACAAAAAAACAGAAGGATTTCTTATGGTATAAGGAAAATTTTAAAAGGTTAATTGTACCCAAGCATTGCTGTGAAAAGTGTACCTTTTGTCTGCATGTCCTCCTACAAAAATAGCAGTGGGCTTCATGGTATGAATGTGTGCCTAAGCAAGATTGTGCTTGCTGTCTTACAGCTGTATATCTGAAGTGTGAGATCTAAGGCACTGCTTCTTGTGACTCTCAGTCTCAGAAGTTTTGGAGTAAGAATTGGTGATGTCACTACTATACTTCTCACCGTTTGCCTTGGTGGGGACGCTGACACATGTAAGCAAAGCCCTACCTCTAGCAAGATGGCCCCCACCACACAAAAACAGTACACAAGTCGTGATAAGTCCTTAAGGAGTTCCACCCAAAAGGGCAAAATCCACTTTAAGCACGCCCTCGCACCCTGGCGTGTCATTTTTGTGAGGGGGGGGGGGGGGAAACGGGTACCTAGTTTTGATAGATACCCAGCTCCCACTTCCTGGTCTGGTTGCCTGGTCACCTGGGAGACCCCACCCTCCCTGCAATCTTCTGGGACACATCACAGGTCCCAGAAGATTGCCTGGCCGATGACAGATTGCAGCCTGACTCGTACATGTGTAGTACATGCCCAGCTGTGAAGCTGCAAGCTGTCACAGCCAGGCGCCCACACTTGCAATGCTGGCACCATGGAGAGGCGGGGAGAGGAGCGATGCTTCGGGCGGCCTCATCGCTGGACCACTGGACAGGTGAGAGTGTGTTTATTAAACGTCAGCAGCTACACTTTTTGTAGCTGCTGACTTTGAATAAACTTAATAACCAGTGGAACTCTGCTTTAATGGGGAAGAAACTACAGGCAATACTTGAGACATGTAAATTTCCCCTCTGCCTGCTTTTTTTGGACACAGCTTCCAGATTTCAGATCCTCATTAAAGTGCACAGCAATTAAATGATCTCCACAGGTTGATGTTTTCAAAGTGTACAACTGCATCGGTCAGGTCTACTATTGTGCTGGGGCATAAAATAGTAAAAAAAAAAAAAAAAAAAAACGAAAAAAACAACAACATGAACATTAAATAACATCATAAGAAAAACGTTGAGTACTAAGTAAAACAAGTTGCATAGGAAATTTAAATATATAAGGCAAAGCAGGTGTTAAGTTAAACATTGTCAATGTATAGATGTGAAGGGCACAACGGTGTCAAGAAACATTCTATACCTGGCTATTCCAAACAAAAATCACAGTATTGTCCTAGCAGTAAAACGTGTATGGCAGCTTTCTCAATAATACATAAAAGAATTAGATATTTTAAAACCTTAACTGCTTAATATCACTGTAAAGTCCTGATCAGTGTTATTAGTACAGCAGTGCTTTTGAAGTACCTGATTATTAGTCTACCTTCTGTATGACACAAAAAAATGCTAAAATAACTGCAGACACCATATGCAAGAATTGTATAAAATCACTCGTCTCAGTGAAATATCCGACCCTGCAGAATATTCACCAACAGCACATTAAAACTGGAAGAGAATTGACTAGCATAGCTTTTGATCACCCCACAAGTTCATGTAATTTCCTACACTTTAGAGCTGAAAAAAAATAAAAAATGGCTTCCAAGGAGATGCTTTAATTGAAAAAAATAAAAATAAAATAAAAAATACTGACACCATTTAAAGACCACAAACCACATATAGGCCATAATTTGTATTAAATAGTAATAAGTAACATTCAAAAATATATTAAGCCAACAGTCTTAAAATTATATTTTGAGGTGATGCAGGTTCACCAACATGTAGTAACTGCCCAATATGACTAAACTCTGAAAATTGAGAATTTAAAAGTCAATTTTAAAAAAAAAAAAAGGAAGTTCTCCATTTGCAAAACCATACCAGTAAATTTACCAAAGACGTGGCAGTTTTTAAAGCACGAGTTTCAGAAGCATTGTACTGCTAGATGCATTGTACCAAAGACTAAGAGCAGTAACAATAGTGTAGATTTTGAAAGAAAAATTATGGTAGATAGTTTTATAGCTTGTATGTTGTCGGATTGAGTTGCATTATCTAGTTTTCAGATTCCCACACCTGTCTCCCCTGCAGGTTACATTCATCAGTGCCTCATTATTACAATTTACCTACTTGTGTGGACATCCACCACATACATGATTAGTGGGACTAGATGGCATGTTTCGGAAACACTGGACTAGCAGGACCAAGGATTTAGTAACCGATACCCCAAGCAGTAGCGTGAACTTTGTGTTTGGGTGGCTTAGGTGGATAAACGTTTGAGAGTGGAACTTCACTCTCCCAGTCAACATTTATTATTTTTATTCCTCATGCTCCTAGCATTAGTAAATAGATAGGAAAGTATATTAACTTGTTAAAAAAATGTTTTTGTTTTTATACATTTCTTCAGTTACTTCCTGGTTTCTTGCCTAGGCAAATAATGTCCTACATCCCAGAAGTTTTAAGGAGGGGAGAGGGCCTTCTCAGCTAAGCACACCTTCCCGCATGCATGCTCGAGGGCAGATGGATTCCAGGAAGTAAATGCTACATGAATCATTTGCCCTTACTCAAGATGGCCTCGGCCAGAAATGCTAGGGGTTGTTTTTCAAAGTGATTTCTCAACAAAATAAAGCATATATATATGGATGGATGGGGCGCAGTTTGCTTCAAATATAAAACCTCTCCAATGGGGACAATACCCGATCAGAATTATATGCCTTCCCCACGATATACAAAAAAAATAAAAAAAGCTAGATTGAGGGCTTAAGGTTTCCACACATATTATGCAGTGGATATTCCTTACAAAGCATGTATTACATACCCATACATTCACATCCTGAGTACAGCACAGGTCTATAGCCTGATGTGACATATGGCTGACACTGGAGAACAAAGGGAATCTGTGGGAGAGAATTTAAATGATGATGGTGTCCAGAGGATATCATTTTCAGTCCTCTATACTCCACCCTATGCTTGACACTTTGGTTTAAACGTGTTATAAAATTCTAGTTATCAGAGGGAAGACATCCAATGGTTTTATAGGCAAAAGGTTCGCAAACCTGTCTTTTGTGAACGTTGAATATAGCATCCAGACATCATATGTTGTATACACAGCTACAACATAGCCTGCTATTGAAGTCTAAAAACAAGGTTTAAGAAAGTTTAGCCCTTCAAAACCAAAATACAATGGAAGACATTTACAAAGAGAAGCAATGCACGTTAAAACAAATTATATGGGGGGGGGGGGGGCAGATCTCCATTAAAAGACTTGGATGTTAAGCAAATAATAATCTTAGGTGACCATAGTTTACAATATTTGGCCATGATTTGTATATCCACTCATGTACAAAACTCTTGTGCCAAGTGCAACAATTTGTAAATCTCCTGCAAAAAAAATAAAAAATTATATATACACCTGTGAAAGTGTGTATATTATTTATATATATATATATATATATATATATATAAAAAATATACAATTTTCATAGGTTGAAGTAAATAGGTAAAAATGCTGTATTCAGTTAAGCAGGGACTGGATACATTTCGATCCATGTATGGACTAGCTGGTTGTACACAAGTCGATCTATCGATCAACCTGTGTACAACCAGCCTGCCTTTTCCAAATGAACAGTGCCGCTGGCTGTAGCCTGCAACAGTGATCATTGTATTCTGCCTGCGTGAAAGGCTTCCTGCTGGAAAAATACAATAGCTCTGTAGGAATGATTCCCCCATCCCTACCAAATGTGTGGAAATGGGAATAGCTCCATTTTTTTTTTCGTTCAACCTGCTGGCTGAATGAAAAAAAAAAAAAAAGAAGAAGAATCATGTAATGCCTGCCTTAGTTTAGGAGTTGCAGAGGACTCTTTAGATAATTGCCTATATGTCCCTCAGAGCCTTTACCTGCTGATTACAGTAGATGCATCTGAACTAGGGTGGCATATCAGGAATTCAGCTAGAATATGATTATATCAGAGGAATTGTTACAAATATATTTTTAAATGTTACCAGTTTCATTGTAATATAAAATCAATCTGTATTGCAGGTTTTGTGGTCCTTTAGTTACAGCAGAATTAAAAAACACATCTATCCTCCACACTGCCAATTTTGGGGAGGGAAAGAATAAAATTACATTTAATTACACATTTTTGATTAGCGATATCCAACTATGTGATAATCACACAGGCTGTATAAAAAAAAAAAAAAAATATTAAAAACAAGCACATGGTTCTGCAGTTTTCAAGACCAAGATAATACATTGACGTCAGCAATGAACATCCATCATTAAAAAAAAAATAAAAAAAAGTTGTCTTCTGAAATCTAAAACATAATTGTCACACAAATAAACATAAAATAAAAAAGGAAAGCATAAAAGTCAATCAGAACATACAATAATTACAATTCTGTGTTTTGGTAATAGATGGCCATTGTTATGCTACTTTTCACTGCAATGCATTATTGGCCAATCTACCATGTTAAAAATTCTTATAGCTTTTAGTTGTATTAGTGTAGGACATAAAACTAAAATGTTATCTGCGTTAATAAGCAAAATGTGTTAGCAACAAGAACCATGGTTTGAACCACAAAAAGTGCATAAAACATAGTAATACTACATACAAAACATGGCTAAATGTGTTAAACAAATGGTCCTTGTTGGTTTCTCATGATAAAATATGTACATTCTCATATGAGCGATATAGATTCCACAGTGCACCAGTCTCTAGTCTCTTTCTCACCAAGTCATCTGTAAAGTTCCTAGAGATGCAATCATTAGACATTATTGTACTTTGCACTGTTTCAGACATGGCTTGCTTGTCATGATGGAAGAAGAAGATTGTTCTTGCTAAAACCTCATTTGACACTCTTGGTTGGGGTTTCAGATTCAGTTGACTGTCTTTCATCAGTCCATGCTTTTCTGGTATTCGTCAAAGCGAGGGTTTTCTCTTTGTCAACTACAACGTAATCCACTTTCTCTTCTGCAGCACTACTCCCAGAGCCACTGCTCTTCTTCTGCAGTTTAGAAAAAAAGTGGTTAGCTACTAGTAATTAGAATAACCTGCAGCCTTTAGAATGCATAAAATGAAGCAACTGCCCTGGACTTAAAGCTGAAATATAGGCACTAACTTTTAAAAGGTTGCCTTTCTGACTCCTGTAAAAGCCTTATAAAAAGATATGTAATGCTCCCTGTTGATCACACACCATTGAGAGGAGCAATTAGAGCAAGCTACATTTATTTCCCGATATGCAAGCTAGCCATTGAAGACGAATTCACATGAGCACTCAGCCATTACTGTTAAAGTGGGTCAGCTCTTCCTTAGACTTTTGGGGTAGGCAGGTGGCTTGGATTTTTTTGCCAGAACTGTAATGCTACAATTACTTCCCCTTGTTTTGCCTATCTCTGCAAACAAAACAAAAAAAGGTGCAAACGTCTAGTGCATTACTCACTTGTAAAATGTACTTAAAATGTAAAATGGTATATACTCAAAGAAATTATGAAAGACAGTCTTGTATAATGTCCAAAAACCCAAAAGTTGTTAACCTTGCTCTGAGGAAGGTGGGCAAGACCCTCGAAATACATCAGCTGGCTGCAGAACATCCAGCTGAACCAGAGGAGTTACATTGCAGAGTCTACCTTTTGGTTGCTGGACATTGTAGAACGCGGTCTTTCCCCTTTTTATTTGTCAGGGTTTTCAAAGCACACTACTTAGATGTATACCTCTTGTGGCTATTGAGGAATATATTTCAATGAGTTGGTTTAAAGGGCAAGTTCACCTTTACAGAAAAATCTGAACTTACACAGGTCCCCCTCCTCGCCCCCCCCCCCCAGTTCCGCTGACCTGGACTGCGGCAATCTCTGGGTTCTAAGCCCCGGGTTATATCCGCGCCAGGAGTCCCGGGCTTAGAAATCCTCTGAGCTGAATGTCCACGTCAGGAAGGACATTTTGGAGAATCCTAATTTGTCAGCACCGTCACATGGGCGGCACCGACCAATCAGCAGCCGCATAGCCTGCCCTGTCAGCTATGCAAAAGACGTGTGGATGCAGAGAGGATTTCTAAGCCTCTGACTCCTGGGGCAGAAATACCGGGGCTTAGAACTGGAGATTACATTACCATGGTCCAGGTCAGCAGGACAGGGGGGGGGGGGGGGGCGAGGAGGGGGGGCCTGTGTAAGTTCACCTTACAGATTTTTCTGTAAGGTAAACTTACACTTTAAGCTTGGAGTTCAGCTTTAAAAAACTCCTGTACTGAGATAAATAAGGGTCTGGTGCTGGTGACCTCCTTGGGAAAATGCAAGTAGCCTGGGTGCTGCAATTCTTTCAGGCACTGACCTAAAACAAACATTCAGTCTTCATTTGCCTTACGGTTTTGAGTCAGTGACTCAAAGTACTGCAGAAATTGCAAAGGTGTGACAAACCCGGAAACTGGTGGAGAGGTCAAGCACCTTTTTTCACTCCTTTCTATATAAAAGATGTCTAGCACAGTTATAGCCATCCCAGTAAACAATACATTCGGTAAGAGGTAGAGCTGCATGATTATTCGTTAAAAATTGCAATCTCGATTCAACCCCCCTCACGATCTTCATCCGGCATTGCCACAATTCATGTAAACCTTGCAAAGGAGAAGAAGAGGTGGAAGGTGGAAGATGGAAGGTGGAGGAAGAAGGAGGAAGAAGGAGGAAGAAGGAAGAAGGAAGAAGCATTGTATCATTTGGTTCTTTTAGATCAAAGGGATGAACTTCGGTCTGCAAATGAGGTCAGTTTAACCACTTAAAGACTAAAGCCCCTTTTACACTACTGCAACTTCAAAGTTGCGTGATTTTGCAGCGATTTCAGGGAATGCCTGTGCAACTCGCATCAAAGTCGGACCAAAGGAGTGCAGGAACTACTTTGAAGTTGTACCAATATGAATGGTTGCTATTGGAAATCATAGGGAAAGACTTATGTGACTTTCCAAGTCGTAAGACTTATGCCTCGTACACACGTACGGACTTTTCCCGGCGGACCTAAGTCCAGCGGACAATCCGCTGGACTT
This sequence comes from Lithobates sylvaticus, assembly GCA_028564925.1. Taxonomy (NCBI): domain Eukaryota; kingdom Metazoa; phylum Chordata; class Amphibia; order Anura; family Ranidae; genus Lithobates; species Lithobates sylvaticus. Next base: position 585,532,206 of record CM053026.1, on the reverse strand, counting down.
TCCGGCTAGGTCCGCTGGACTTTCCGAGGGTGTGGACTTGCCCACACACGCACGGACTTGTCCAGCGGATAATCCGCCGGCCAAAAGTCCGCGGGACTTTTGAAAATGAACGGACTTGCCCACACACGGAGCAGTCCGTTCATTTCGAACGTAACTTCAGGTTACGTAGCTAGCGTAGGCAGTAAATGCCGCCGCGCTAGCTCCGCAAGCTGACATGGATTTAAAGGGAATCCCCACGCCGAAAAAACGGCGTGGGGGTTCCCCCCAAATCCATGTCAGACCCTCATCCGAGCACGCAGCCTGGCAGGCCAGGAAAGGGGTGGGGACGAACGAGCGCCCCCCCCCTCCTGAGCCGTACCAGGCCGCGTGCCCTCAACATGGGGGGTGCCCTGGGGAAAGGGGGGCCGTGCGGCCCCCCCACCCCAAAGCACCTTGTCCCCATGTTGATGAGGACAAGGGCCTCTTCCCGACAACCCTGGCCGTTGGTTGTCGGGGTCTGCGGGCGGGGGCTTATCGGAATCTGGGAACCCCCTTTAATAAGGGGGCCCCCAGATACCGGCCCCCCACCCTATGTGAATGAGTATGGGGTACGATGTACCCCTACCCATTCACCTAAGGTGTAAAATGTAAAGTAAAAAAAAAACACCCACACTTTTGAAAAAATAGTTTATTGCACTGCTCCGGGGGTCTTCTTCCGTCTTGGGGGTCTTCTCGCCGGACTCCCCCGCCATTTACCAAGCTCTTTTACCGAGCGAGGGGAGTCCGGCTACCTTCTTCGTCGTCGCCGCCGTCTGGGGTCTCGATCCGCCTTCGGGGGTCTTCTTCCGTCTTGGGGGTCTTCTCGCCGGACTCCTCCCCTCTCTTCTGCTCTTTTACCTAGCTCTTTCACGAGGGGAGGAGTCCGGCTACCTTCTTCGTCGTCGCCGCCGTCGTCTGGGGGTCTCGATCCGCCTTCGGGGGTCTTCCGGGGGTCTCTTCTGTTCTTGCGGCGGTCGTCGTCTTCCGCGCCGCCGGCGCCTTGTCCTTCTTCTTGTCCTTCTTGTTCTTCTTCTTCTTCCGATGTTGACCCGTCGCTGTCTCTGCCCGGAATGCCTGTGCCGATCTGCGCTCGGACTTATATAGGGACATGGGGGACAGGGTCACATGCACATGTCACATGGTGACCCCGCCCCCTTGTGTTGTCACAGTCCCGGAGGATGCTGGGACTGTGACATCGCAAGGGGGCGGGGTCACCATGTGACATGAACATGTGACCCTGTCCCCCATGTCCCTATATAAGTCCGAGCGCAGATCGGCACAGGCATTCCGGGCAGAGACAGCGACGGGTCAACATCGGAAGAAGAAGAAGAACAAGAAGGACAAGAAGAAGGACAAGGCGCCGGCGGCGCGGAAGACGACGACCGCCGCAAGAACAGAAGAGACCCCCGGAAGACCCCCGAAGGCGGATCGAGACCCCCAGACGACGGCGGCGACGACGAAGAAGGTAGCCGGACTCCTCCCCTCGTGAAAGAGCTAGGTAAAAGAGCAGAAGAGAGGGGAGGAGTCCGACGAGAAGACCCCCAAGACGGAAGAAGACCCCCGAAGGCGGATCGAGACCCCCAGACGGCGGCGACGACGAAGAAGGTAGCCGGACTCCCCTCGCTCGGTAAAAGAGCTTGGTAAATGGCGGGGGAGTCCGGCGAGAAGACCCCCAAGACGGAAGAAGACCCCCGGAGCAGTGCAATAAACTATTTTTTCAAAAGTGTGGGTGTTTTTTTTTACTTTACATTTTACACCTTAGGTGAATGGGTAGGGGTACATCGTACCCCATACTCATTCACATAGGGTGGGGGGCCGGTATCTGGGGGCCCCCTTATTAAAGGGGGTTCCCAGATTCCGATAAGCCCCCGCCCGCAGACCCCGACAACCAACGGCCAGGGTTGTCGGGAAGAGGCCCTTGTCCTCATCAACATGGGGACAAGGTGCTTTGGGGTGGGGGGGGCCGCACGGCCCCCCTTTCCCCAGGGCACCCCCCATGTTGAGGGCACGCGGCCTGGTACGGCTCAGGAGGGGGGGGGGCGCTCGTTCGTCCCCACCCCTTTCCTGGCCTGCCAGGCTGCGTGCTCGGATGAGGGTCTGACATGGATTTGGGGGGAACCCCCACGCCGTTTTTTCGGCGTGGGGATTCCCTTTAAATCCATGCCAGGTCACGGAGCTAGCGCGGCGGCAGTAACTGCCTACGCTAGCTACGTAACCTGAAGTCACGTGCTAAATGAACGGACTTGCCGATGAGCGGCAAGTCCCTTCATTTCAAAAGTCCCGCGGACTTGCCCACTAACGGCGGGATTGTCCGCTGGACTTCCAAGTCCAGCGGATAATTTGAAAACAAAACCTGAAACTTTAGTCCGCCGTACTTTGGCGCCAAAAAGTCCGCCGGCGCCCACACACGAGGGGATTATCCGCTGGACTTCAGTCCAGAGGATAATCCCGCGGGATTGTCCCTTCGTGTGTACGCGGCCTTATGTGACTTTCCAAGTCGTAAGACAAGTCGGACATGTGTGGAAGGGGCCTAAGCCTTTTTCTGACACTTGTTGCCTACAAGTTAAAATTAGTATTTTTTGCTAGAAAATTACTTTGAGCCCCCAAACATATATATTTTTTTAGCAGAGACCCTAGAGAATAAAATGGCGGTCTTTCAAACGCAATCTTTTGTGAAAATAAATAATTACTCAGTAAAATTAGTCCAATATTTTTGTATAATGTGAAGGATGATGTTACGCCAAGAATCGTGAAAGAATCGTGATCTTTATTCTAAGCAAAAAAATTGTGACTCTTTATCCAGAAGCATGCAGCTCTAGTACAAAGTAGAGTATGGAAATTTGTTTCCCTTCCTGTTTGTGAGCACAGCAAAATAGAGGGCTGAAGAGAGAATAGGAATATTGGGCATCTCTGCCATCATTACTTTCACCTGAGATGAGACTGTTTTGGGTAAATCTAGGACTTTGGATTTATGACTTTCTACTTTTTGTTCACTAGACACTTTTAATCTGTCCCAGACAACCTTTTATCTCACTCCACCATAGCCAGGGGTAAAATGAATTGCAATATCTGAACGAAGGTGTCTTACTTAGTAATATATACAGTGTATATAAAAAGTCTACATACCCCTGGTAAAATGTCAGGTTTCTGTGATGTAAAAAAAGGAGACAAAGATAAATAATTTCAGAACTTTTTCCACCTTTAATGTGATCTATAAACTGTACAACTCAGTTGAACACCAAACTGAAATCTTTTAGGTGGAGGGAAGTAAAAATAAAATATGGTTGCATAAGTGTGCACACCCTTAAATTAATTTAAAGCATCTTTTGATTCTATTACAGCACTCGGTCTTTGGGTATGAGTCTATCAGGCATATCTTGACTTGGCTATATGTGCCCACTCTTCTTTGCAAAAACACTGTCTGATTGCAAGGGCCTCTCTGGTTCACAGCACTCTTCAGATCACCCCACAGATTTTACATCGGATTCAGGTCTGGGCTCTGGTGGGTCATTCCAAAATGTAATCTTCTTTTGGTGAAGTCATTCCTTTGTTGATTTGGATGTATGCTTTGGGTCATTGTCACGCTGAAAGATGAAGTTTATCTTCATGTTCAGCTTTCTAGCAGAAGCCTGAAGGTTTTTGGAACTGTTCATAATTCCCTCTACCTTGACTAAGGCCCCTGTTCCAGCTGAAGAAAAACAGCCCAAAGCATGATGCTGCCACCACCATGCTTCACTGTGGGTATGGTGTTCTTTTGGTGATGTGCAGTGTTGTTTTTGTACCAAACATATCTTTAAGAATTATGGAGAAAAAGTTAAACCTTGGTTTCATCAGACCATAACACATTTTCCTACATGCTTTTGGAAGACTTTAGATGTGTTTTTGAAAAATTTGGCTGGGCTTGGATGTTTTTCTTCGTACCACTCTTGCCACTCTACCCTATCGCCCAGACAGATGAAGAATTTGGGAGATTGTTGTCACATGTATCACACAGCCAGTACTTGTCAGATATTCCTGCAGCTCCTTTAATGTTGCTATAGGCCTCTTGGCAGCCTCCCTGACCAGTTTTCGTCTCGTCATCAATTTTGGAGGGACGTCCAGTTCTTCATAATGTCACTATTGTGCCATGGTTTCTCCACTTGATGATGACTGTCTTCACTGTGTTTCATGGTCCTCTGATGCTTTGGAAGTCCTCTGCGGTCCATGGCTTTTGCTGTAGGATGCAACTAAGAAAATGTCAGGAAAGACCTACTAGAACAGCTGAACTTTTATTTGGGGTTAATCAGAGGCACTTTAAATGATGGCAGGTGTGTACCGACTCCTATTTAACATGAGTTTGCATGCGATTGCCTAATTCTGAACACAGCTACAATCCCAGTTATAAGAGGGTGTGCACACTTCTGCAACCACATTATTTTATTTTTACTTCTAACTAAAAGATTTCAGCTGGTTTTTCAATTGAGTTGTACAGTTTATAGGTCACGTTAAAGGTGGAAAAAGTTCTAAAAATATTTATCTTTGTCTAATTTTTTTACATCACAGAAACCTGTCATTTTAAACAGGGGTGTGTAGACTTTTTATATCCACTGTATATTATTTGGCACCTAAAATGGTTGTAAAGGCAGGTTTTTTTTTTTCTTCAAGCATTTTATGCATGAAGATAAAAAGGCTTCTGTGTACAGCAACCACCCTCACGCTTACCATAAGGTCCCTCTCTGTCCAGCGATGTCTACGAGTGTCTCAGCCATTCGAGAGTCTCCCTCCTGATTGGCTGAGACAGCAGCGGCGACAATGGCTCCCGCTGCTGTCAAAGTCAGCTAGCCAATCAGGAGAGAGAGGGGGCAGGGCCGGGTCTTGGCTCAGTGTCTGAAAGGACACAGGGAGCTGTGACTCGGCTCTGGTGCCCCATAGCAAGCTGCTTGCTGTGGGGGCATTCGACAGGAGGGAGGGGCCAGGATCACAGAAGAGGGACCCCAGAAGAGGAGGATCTGGGCTGCTTTATGCAAATCCACTGCAACAGGGCAGGTAAGTATAACATGTTTGTTATTTTTATAGAAAAAAAAACCAAGACTTTACAAATCACTTTAACCTTAGCTTGATCATTTCATCTTACATGTTTTACATTTAGGCAGAAGTTCTGATATACTGAAACCTGTAGGTATGATTTAAACCTGAACACACACACGTCGCACTGTATAAGCTGTTCTGGATAAGTACAGTTATATGTTCAATTGTGTTGCTTACTTTTCTTGGAGGTGTTGATTTGCCAGAGTCCAAATCTAGATCTAAATATTCCACTTGCTTGTCTCCTTTAGGCTTCACCATGGGGCTATTTCCTCCATCAAGGCTGTTTTCAAATAAACTCTGGAATTATGAAAAGCGTAGTACAATTAGTACATCAGTACTAAAAAGCTGTAGTTGAAATTCACTTGAATTAATGCTTATGTAAAATTCTAAAAGAGGAACAATTTAAGAAAACAAAAGTGGGACCCCTTTCCCCTTTCTTATCTATAGCCCAGGTAAAAAAGCATTATAGTGTTTTTTTTTTTTCATATCAGAAACTTTTTTTTTTTTTTTTTTTTTAATTCTTGCATTTTTACAAGACTAAAACATGCCCACTAAAAATATAAAATTACAATAATCAAAAAAAAAAAAAAAAAAAAAGAGAATATCCCAAGTAGACTATGAAACTTCCAGATAATACACTCAATAAAGTGAATGTCCTCTGCAGACATTTACCTATAGGTAGTGTAAATATCTCCTAAATGTTTAGGATATTTACATTACATGCAGCCAGTGACATCACTGGCGCATGTGCTCTGAAGGAACGGCCATGGATGCCGTTTCTTCCGAGTCCCGTGCCGGCGTCTCCCGCACGATAGCGAAGTCATAACGGTTTCGGACACTCACAGCGATGGAGCCCGCGAACACGCAAGAAACTTCAGGGAAAATGTAAGCCATATCAGCGGTGTGCGGGCGCTGCTGCGGGGGATTCGCTCCAAGGCAAGTATTTCATAATGAGCTAGTATGCGATGCATACTAGCTCATTATGCCTTTGTCGTAACAATGGGTTAATAATTACATTTTTCATAAAAAAGTTGACAGCAATATAGTACAAGCCATTAAGTTCAGTTTAACAATTACACCTTAACGGCATACATGTACTGGAGTCTAGCCATTGAGACCAAATTTTCCTGAATTTTTTGGGCCATTTGCTGTGTTTATATGCGAATTCCTCGATTCCTAAATTAAGATAAGTCGCATCAGACCATTGATCAATTTTTGGTTGGGAGTTTGATATCCATTTCAGCAGTATGAATTTGCAGGCTATATACATAGATCGCAACCACATCACATGCATTTCAGGTGGGAGAATGTCGTCCGATATAATCCCAAACAGAACAATTTTTGAGAATTTTTTTCAGAAGGAACATGTGTAGAGCATAGAGTGTTTAAGGTATCAAATATATGCTCCCAATATTGATGCAGTTTAGGGCAAAGCCACATCATATGTATAAGTGTACACATTTCGGTAGTACATCTTGGGAAGTTTGGTGTAGCTGCTTTACCCCAAGTATGTCGTTTTTGAGGGGGTATAGTGAGACCTGTGAATAATAAACAACAAGGAGGATAAGCAGACGCTGGTCAAATTCTCTAAAGCTTGCTCCCATTCCTCATCACAAAGTCTCCAGATCCCTACGCCACCGCCTAAGAATACCACCCTATTTGGAACGCTTTGTAGATACTGCCATAGTTAAACTTGTACAAGGCTGTTTCTTTCAAATAAACTCTGGAGTTATGAAAAGCGTAGTACAATTAGTACATCAGTACTAAAAAGCTGTAGTTGAACTTTACGCAAAATGATTGACTATGCAAAACTCTAAATGAGGAACAATTTAGAAAACAAAGTATAAAAGCAATAGAGAGTATTTTTAACAACTGGGAGAACCCCAAAAATAACTGAAGAACCTCATGTGGGACACTAAAAGGCATTTTTTTTAATGGAGAAAGGGAGGGTTATAATACCGGTCAGGTTTTTTTTTTTTTTTTTTTTGCCATCTGTGTCCCATTGAAGACATTTCCCTTCACTTCCTGTCCTAAAGCCAAATTTGAGAAATCAAGCCTAAGTGAGGGAATCCCTGGCTGTCACCGGAACTAGTGCCCCCATAGAAGATTTCCCCTCTTTTCAGGGGCAACACAAAATTTGGGATTTTTTTTTTTTTTTTTTTTTTACTTTTACATTTAATGGTAAACATGGCAAATAGAGAGGGTGAATCTCCTTAACTGGGGACAAAGGCAGCAAAAAAAAAAAAAAAAGCTTGGCACGTGATTGTTTGGTGAATATCTTGCCTTGCTATGCTTTATAAATATACCCCTTAGCATACTGTATACACATGCGTCCATGGGTGGCAGAGCTTTCTGTGTGGAGAGCGCACTCACAGAATAGTGACTGAGCTGCCAAAGAACACCATATGTCTGTACTTTTAATCAGGCATTGACGAGGCATGTGACCACTGTGGCAGCCAATAACAATGATCACGTGATTGGCCGATCCAACTAATAAACAGGAAGCAATGAAGTCCCTCGGAGGGTCTGGGTTCCATAGGGATGGGCCATTGCCCTGTATAGTACCTTGCAGCTAGCTACACATGCTGCACAAAGTGCCAAGGTGAGTGCCCACACAGAATCCAGTGCCTTAAGTAACATCACAGGCCACCCCTATGGAATGGGATCTGGGTACGGTTTCCAAGTTGGAGGTGGCACCAATCCAGATGCACTGCTTATATTGTTGCATTAGCAGACAGTGAAGAGTTTAATGAAGTATCCGAAAACTAGTTAAGCCAAGAGTGTCAAGTGAAGGGGTACACCACTTTACGACACTAGCAAAAAAGCTGACTCACAGAATGGGGTAGGGTTTTAGGGCAAGTTCTCAAAAGCTTGCCAGTGTCCAATGACCTGAAGGCACTAAGTTATATCCCAGAGTCCATAAATATTCAGCATGTGTCCTGGACTGTATACATTACGATACATATGATGCCAACACATTTATCTTTGAACAAGCTAATGTTTGTTGATAACAGAAGACAACAGTGCACTGTTTTGGGTCCCTACAGTAGCCCTTCATCAAGAAATTTGCGTCACCTCTGGACTTGTATGTGTAAAATATTACCGTATTTATCGGCGTATAACACGCACTTTTCCCCCCTTAAAATCGGGGTAAAGTCGTGGGTGCGTGTTATACGCCGATCCCCACTGTCTGCGACCCAAAAATATCGGGCACGGCCGAAAAATAGCGAGCGCCGCCAAAAAAGGCCGAGTGCTGACGAAAAAGACAGAGCCGACTGCTCGGCTCCTCTCGCAGTCCCGCCTCCCTGCCGTTTCTGGAGTGAGCGCTTCCGAAAAAGACCGAGCCGACTGTACTGTGTACTCGGCTCGGCTCGCTGTCCTGCCCAGCAGGGAGGCGGGACTGGGAGGGGAGCCGAGCAGTCGGCTCGGTCTTTTTCGGCGGTGGGAAATTTGAACGTGGGCAAGGCTGCAAATGATGCTGGGCAAGCTGAAAATGACGCTTAAATGTAAGTTTTTTTTTTTCCCTAAACTTCCCTACTAAAACTTTTTTTCCTTAAAATGCCCTCCTAAACTTGGGGTGCGTGTTATAGGCCGATACATACGGTAGTTTTCAGAGATCCTTAAAGTGGTTGTAAAGGCTGAAGGTTTTTTTTTTTTTTTTTAACCTGAACGCATTCTCTGCATTAAAAAGGTAAAAAGTGCCTCTCGTTCATCTTTCCCCCAGGCCCCTCTAAATACTTAGCTGAGACCGATCTCGATCCAGTGTTGTGTCCGAGAGCAGTAGCGGTGTGTGCGCTCTCTCCCCTCACAAGGCTCAGTGTGAGCTGAGAACTATTGACTTCTGCTGCTGTTAATCAAATCCTGTGAGCAGAGGGCAGGGGCTGAGCCATGATGAGCGTGTCAATAGAGGCACACAGCCCAACTCAGGATCGAGCATGCATGTCTGCCACTATAGTAGGTGCTAGCTATGGGGGCAGACGCAGAAGAGGAGGTTCTGGCTGCAAAACCACTGCACAGAGCAGGTAAATAACTTTTTATTTATTTTTTTTAATAACAAAAACAACAAAGGCCTTTACAATCACTTTAAGACCTTTTTCACGCTGAGGCGCTTTACAGGCGCTATATCGCTAAAAATAGCGCCTGCAAAGCGCCTCTCCTGTCACTCCAATGTGTTCACAATGGAGCGGTGCACTAGCAGGACAACAAAAAAAGTCCTGCAAGCAGCATCTTTGAGGCGCTTCAGGAGCGGAGTATACTCCGCTCCTAAAGTGCCCCTGTCCATCGAAAGCGCCGATTTGAACCCTTTTTTGGTCCCTAGCGGGGGTTAAAAGCGCTACTTAAACGATGGTAAGATTCTGCTTCCGCTTCCACAACTGTAGCTATGCTCTGACAGGAGCCTCTGCTCCATAAGAATTTTTTACTTCAGATTTTTCTGATTTTGTATGTCCCTCTACATGCTTGGATTTGGATCTGTGAACCGAATCTGCTTTCCTTTGTTCTACCTGTTAAAAATCTCATATAATTATATATATATATATATATATATATATATATATATATATATATATATATATATATATATATATATATATATATATATATAATATAAAAAAAAGCATCTTACTACAAAAGTAAATGAAGGCTTCTTTTTAAATGCTTTTACTGCTTGTCCAGAATATTCTAATACTTCAAAGTGCATAGTAGGTGCAAACTTTCACTTTTAAGTGATAAAAAAATAAAACTGGTACATACCGGACCATCAGATAGATTTGGATTCATTGGTACATAATTTTCTTCACTGTCCTGCGAGTCACTGCTGGAAGCTGTGCTATGAACAGAATCCGGCCTGGTTGGCATGGGGAACCTGGAGGAACTAACACATTAATTTACAAACATTAAGCATAATCTTATCACATGTACCATCTACGTAGAATAAAATGTAATTTATATTAGGTTAACATCTTTTTTACTAGTCAATAGTCAATATTTTTAACACCCAGGTTTCACATAGTCTTTGTTCAACTCACAGGAAAGTCTGGAGGCTGTAGCTGGATCCGATGGATTAAACGGTGCATTTGTAATTTATGCCTTCCATTTCCTGCAGAATCGTACAAAATCCAAGCTGCGGGTGGCCCTGCAAGCACCACCATTTCGACCAAAGTCAATTTCAAAATCGACTGACCTGAGTGGAAAATTATCGAACAGTGACAGCATCCTTTCAGGTCCCTTCACAATTTGGCAGCACCATTATGTTCAGGATACGATTCAGAATACAATAAACCAGCAGTAAGCTGAATGACCATACATTGAGCTGTATACGGTGGCATTAAAACTGGTTTCACACCACTGCATTGCAACGTATGCATTGGAGGGTGGGGGTCACCCCTTCAGCACAAAACCACATTTTAAAAAGAGCGCTGCAATGCCTTTTTATGGACTGAAATAGCAAGGAATAGGGTCAGCTCTTCCCAGTTTTTCTAACTGCTAAATCATCCCCCTACATGTCCTCATCTCCACCACATAGGGAATAATTGTTTTATAATCAACAAAATAAGAACTGGGAGTACTCCTTGAGCACACACACTTCTGACCTCTTCTTTTCTTACTAAAGCCTAGTACACACTAGTAGCTTTTTTCATTCACCTCAGCAGGGCTGAACGAACAAAATTTGACAGCTCAGGTAGGAGCTGCTGTACTAACCATGCAATGTTAGTACAGTGATCTCCCCTGCTGTGCTATTGTGTTCTGACAGGGGGACGCCCACCCACGCCAGAACACTTTGGTCAGCGCTCTCAGCCATTGGTTGAGTGCGCTGATCGTCATGCCCCATCGACAGAAGCCAGCCGAATGGCCAGCTTCTGTCGGACCGGCTGCAGTACACATGGGCTGAATGTTGGCTGTTTTCTATTGAACTGGCCGATGTCGCCCGTGTACTAGGCTTTACTTAACATTTCTGCCTGTGGGAGGCGGGAAAGAAAGATGGAAGGTGAGCACACTAAATGCCAAGCTACCGTGCTTACATAAACAGCTGCAGAAGTACACAGGGGCTGTGAGGGGACCAGTCTCCTCCAAGATCAGCAGGTCCCCAGGGCAGAAAATAAACCAATCAAACCCAGTAAACTGGTGCTTGGCAGCAACTGAACACAAGATGTGTAAGGTTGGATCAGTTTGTATGTATGGACCCTAAATTGTAATAATCATCATTGCAAACAAACTCATTTTATAACACTTACTCTCTTGTGAAGCTTCTAGTTACAGGAGATCGTACAGGTAAGTCGACGAAATCAGGAACTGGCTTTATTTCCAGCGGTGCTGGCTTTCCTGCATAAAAAAAAAACAAAAAAAAAAAACAAACAAACAAACACACACCACGTTACACTATGTAAATATCTTAAAAATGCTATCAAACCATAAATGTGCACATGTACATTGTGCACCTACTTTTTTCTTCTATTCCATACACATAAGTGTGCATTGTTCTCACAGCCCAAAGTACAACTGCTCACGATACAAGCCTGCAGAGCTTGTCATGTTTTGCGTACACTGCTACTAAAGTTTAACAGCTACCCTTTTCAAGGAAAATGGTTTTGAAACTATGGTCACCCGACATCTAATAAAAGTGCAATACAGTTCATTTTTTAAAATACACGCAATAAAAAAAACCCACATGGAATACTAAATATTTAAAAGGCCTGTAAACATAGTGTAAGATTAAGTGAACTAAAATAATGTGAAGTACTAATAAAACATATGCAAACACAGTCAGTTACAAAGCACTCAGCCTTTAGGAGTCTAACTAACCGCTTAGTCTTGGTTTATTACATCTAAAAAAAATTATTTACTGCAATGATATGGACTTGCATTGCCGCCTTGAGTGTCACTACAACCATGTGCAAAATAGGTGTAAACAGGACAGTGTGGAGAGCTAAAATACATACCCTTTCTTCTTCTGGGAAATTCACCTATGGTTTGTGAATCTGTCCGCTCTAAACCATGAGGTTTAGTTCTTAAAATTTTAGGGCTTTGACCTAATTGGTAAAAAGAAGACTCTCTTAATAAGGTAGTTTTCTGAAATAAAAAAAGGCAGTTACAAAAATGGAATTCTGCAATGAAAGCAGCGGAACCCAGGCAGCACAGCAGGGTTAATTCGATCAGCAAAAGCAACCCTGTCCAAAGACTTAAGAGCTGAGCTGCACTCATGCCAACAGGGGAAGCACCCAACTCAAAAGGAAAAAAAAAAAAAATGCTGCATGCCAAAAGCTTGCCCAAAGCCAGCAAAAAACAGAAGGTTTAAAAGTCGGTCATCCCAACATTATAACACAGTACTCACCTTAAACCAAGCTTAATTTTAAGTCTAGTTCCTAACAAAACAGATGCTTTTATGTCTTGGCAGAAGCTGGCAGATTGAATTACCCACTAGCGTCTTCTAAACTCTTGATCATTCCAGCAAGAGCCTTGCAACTGCCATCAAAAGGGGATCTTATGTTTGTCACTACATCCTTTACTGGAATCCCTAATAAATATAAGGCAAGGTGGTGATGCAACAGACCAGCTTCCAATTTAGCCTTTCAGCAGACTTGACTTTCAACAAACTTAATAGTATAGCGATGGCTATTGTTCTAGGTGTCTGTAATATTGCAGCATTGTAGGTGTACTGCACGTGAAGTCACAGTATTTTTAACATATCAATTTTTTCTTTTAACCATAGTCCGTAATAACAGGGAATCTCAACAGAAGTGAACATTTAAAATCTAATCTGCAGACAGTATTTTCATAGTATTTATCTACCGTAAAATGTATTATCCAGTCTATCTTCAGGGACTATAATGCAGTTAAAAATGGGTTCATTTTCTTCCACTGACCGCAATATGAAAAAGTCAAAAGTTAAAGTGGACATCCAGTCAATTCTAGGTTTTGTTTTAAAGGGGCAGGGAATGTAGAAGCACAGAACAGATTTTTATTACCACCCGTGTGCCCATTATGAGGATTTCCCCCACATTCATCATGTCAATAAGATAGAGATTGAAGAGAAACCTTCTCAAGAGGGATACAGACACAAGCACACAAAAATGTTCACACACATGAGAAATAAACATTCTGACTGGTCTTCCATGTTACTTTTTAAAGCGGTCATTATTGTTATCAATGATCGCATGTAAACCCCAGTTTCCTGAACTGTATCATAATTTAGCTGCAGATAGTGGGGGTAGTCTTCATCACAGGTATGCCTCCTCTCCTGGCCTGTCCCTTGGACTGTAACCCATATGATGGTTATCCGGGCTGTGATGGGGCTTAAGTCCTTAAGATCCCAGCAATGGCGTGCCGCTGAGCAGCTCCAAGAGCCATGCATGCACCTGGACCAGCCAGTGCCGCATGATGTCAATTTAAGCCACAACTGAAGACAAGGACAAAAAACAGACAGTGTAGCGGTGCGAGCTCCCAGGTTTCTATGAAAATTTGTTTCGGAGGCGCGGCCTCCTTCAGGTCACACCCTTCCTCTAACCGGCCGCTCTATAATGGGAAAACCAGAATCCCTCCCAGATTGATTCCTTAAAGGTCTAAAGGGATCTGGGTTACAGTCCACAGGACAGGCCAGGAGAGGAGGCATACGTGTGATACAGACTACCCATGCTGAATATCAGTCTACCATTGTGAGCGCAACTCTTGTTTTTCAATCCCTTATTAAACGGTTCAACACTAGGGCAGCTATGCAGTCTCCTTTCTTTGTTTTTGCTACAGATTTCAGTCCACTCCCCAGGGGATTCAAGAGGAGCTGCAACACCTAGAACTATTGAAATCGGTTTCTGTTCACACAGGCTATCCCTTTGTTAAAGTATCTCACTTTTATCTCTAGACATTGTTTGAAAAAAGAATTAGGTTTGCTGGTTCAAATAATTTGAAAAAGTCAACAATTTCCATGGGGTGTACTTTTTCACATCACTGTATGTGTACCTAAGTTAGTGCCTGTGAAGGTCATGGAGGGGGACCAAGACAGGATATAATTATTTTTTATGTGGCAAAAATATCCTGAGCTAAAATGCTCAAAATTAACCGAACTGTGCTACTTCATATACAATATTAGGTAAAATATATCACAGAATACATGTAAAAGCACTTCGAATGAGACCAAAACTATACTGCAGACATAGTACAAGAGAAAGCCTTTGGCAGATTTAAAAGTAGTTTTCTATTACACGCATCTAGTGAATAAAGCCATAGCATTCCAGCTTACAGGGCCTACACTTAGTGGGAAGATATTATTTTCATCAAACTCTCATTCTAGCAGAAAATAGAATTTTTGTACTCCCCGTAAAATCCTTTGGTTAGAATCCATTACGCCCCCATTCACATCTTTGCAATTTGTCATGCGATTTGACAATCCCAAAATGCATGACAAGTCGCGCCCCATTGTCGGCGACTGAGCCGTTCAAAATTGCCATAACTCATGTCGCAGTGACTTTGAAAAAGGATCCTGCACTACTTTTTTGCCGATTTCATTGCGACTTGCATAGACTTCTGTTGTATGAAGTCGCAGGCCACAATGAAAACAGCAGTGCAAATCACACTGATGTGCAGCTTTGAAATTGTGCTAAAAGTAGCAAGGATTTCAAAAAAGCCACCCCCCACACGAAAAAAAAAAACAGACCCATCCTGTCGCCGGTCGCCTCCTGCACAAATATAGCCCCCGGGATGGCAGCCTGCTTGCTGTAGCGCGGCACTTGATAATAATATCAGCAGTAGAGGGCATACTCAGCCAGGGGGAGGGAGCGACTGGACAGACCGAGTGCATATCATTTCAGTGGCGGAGGCGGAGCCTAATGCTCTGCCTACACCTGGACCATTTATAAAGTTTGCATTGATTTCAGCATGTGCAAAGTGCTCCATGCTATAATCAAAACATAATATACACTAGTAAGAGTTGTGATATTTTGAAACTGATGAGGCGGCACTCTTAAGCTGCACTGGTAGGCTGCACTGATGGACACTCTTAAGCTGCACTGATGAGCACCGGTAGGCTGCACTGATGAACACCTGACAGGCTGCAATAGGCTGCACTGGTGGCCCCTGATGAGACCGCACTGATGGCCACTGGTAGTCTGCACTGATAAGGATGCACTGTTGGGCACAGATGAGGTGGCACTCTTAAGTTGCACTGATATGCTGCACTGATTAGCTCATTAACAGCTTTGCCAAACAGAGTTTGGCGAAGGCCACTTTAGTTTGATTTTGGCATCCTCTCCGATTCAACAATTTGCACTTATTTCATTTTAAAATGGGTATATCAGTTTAATTAAAGTTACCCAAGTTATTAAAAACAGCATCATGTCAGTTTCACGATGGAGTGATTGATGTAAGTATGGAGTGAAAGGTGTGCGATTGTGTATGCTAATGTACAGAGAGGAAAAGTGGAGC
The DNA here is from genome assembly GCA_028564925.1 of Lithobates sylvaticus. Taxonomy (NCBI): domain Eukaryota; kingdom Metazoa; phylum Chordata; class Amphibia; order Anura; family Ranidae; genus Lithobates; species Lithobates sylvaticus. The sequence continues at coordinate 585,516,708 of CM053026.1, read as the reverse complement.
CTAAAGAGGAAGGGGTATGGTTTACAGATAGGAGTGTGGCCTTGACATGAAGGGGTGGGTCATATTTAAAATTAGGGGTGCATGAGTTTAGTCAGGCTTAGGGCAGCACAAAACCTAAACACCACTGGATGTAGGGGGAAGACAGCTGTAGTTACACAGGTTCAACTTATGTAGGAGGATTTGTTTCATCTCTGTGCATCACCTAAGGCCAGTCCCTTTACAGGATATAGGTAAGGGCTTTAAGTGATTGTAAAGTCTTGTTTTTTTTTAAAAAAAAAAAAAAAACAACATCATACTTACCTGCTCTGTGCAGTGGATTTGCACAGGGCAGCCGGGACCCTCCCCTTCTCGGGTCCCTCTTTGCTGCCCCTGGCCCCTACCTCCTGTCAAGTGCCCCCACAGCAAGCAGCTTTCTATGGGGCACCCGAGCCGAGCTGCAGCTCTGTGTGTACATTCAGACACGGAGCAGCGGTTCAGCCCCACCCCCTCTCTCTCCTGATTAACTGACTGACAGCAACGGAAGCCAATGGCGCCACTGCTGTCTCTCAGCCAATCAGGAGGGAGAGTCCTGGATGGACTCATGGACATTGCTGGATAGAGATGGGGCTCAGCTAAGTATTAGGGGGGCTGCTGCACACAGGTGGCTTTTTAGCTTCATGCATAGAATGCATTAAGACAAAAAACCTTCTGCCTCTGCAACCCCTTTAAAACCACTAGTTCAATACCTTTAGGAAGAGATACCAGACTGGACAAAAAAAACATTTTAAAAAGCACTTGTATAGGGCCTTGTTCACAAAGGCAAAGAGCCACAATAAAAAAAACAGGCATTTGCATCATGGTACCAACACCATGTCTTTTGTTTACCTGGCTGTCAAATGGGCCAGTTCAGACTAGCACCTTTGTGTCATGCTAGTTTTAACTCCACATGTCATGTTCAGCAGCCATTACATCTGCCAAAAGTCAATGGGACCACATTGCAACCACATGCCACATTTTGGTGGTTGTGGCGCAGTATTTCAATATGAAATTATCCGTGGGAACAAAAGACAGACATTTAGGAGGTGGAAGTATCACCTCCTGTGTAACCAGCTCTAAAAACATTATTCTGAAAAGCAATCCACCACAGATACATTTATAGAGTCTGCCGCCCATGTCAAAGAAAGTCCCTACATAGGACATACTGTATGCTTTTTAAATACTTTTTTTTTTTTTAAATCGCTAGAGAGAAGTGCACAATCAGTGGGTGTTTTCAGAGTAATGTCGGGAGATTAACGTGACCTTTGTGAGGACTGCTACCCTATATATTTTGATAGTTTCAGATAAGAGAATTACTTCAGGTAGTAATATTCTACAAAATTATAACATTTCTCTTTCTGCAAAGCTGGCAAATAAAATTCCTGGAATTCTCAGAGAGCCTGAGCAGACCTCATAAGTAACAGAAAAAAACAGTGCATTTCCCTTTAGGCTACAGTAACCTTGGTGAGAGATGTATTTAAAAAAAAAAAAAAGCAAAAACACAAAACATTCTCCTCATAGTTGTAGGTCTAAAAAAAATATCAATACTACACTGCTAAAATAAGTGTATGGGCTGGTATTACTTGAAAAAATAAAAAGTAACATTTAGGTGAAAAAAAAAAAAAAAAAATTTTTATTTTTATATTATATATATATATAATATAATATAATATAATATATATAATATAATATATATATATATAATATATATATATATATATATATATATATATATATATATATATATATATATATATATATATATGCATATACACAGTGCCTTGCGAAAGTATTCGGCCCCCTTGAACTTTTCAACCTTTTGCCACATGTCAGGCTTCAAACATAAAGATATACAATTTTTAATTTTTGTGAAGAATCACCAACAAGTGGGACACAATTGTGAAGTGGAACGAAATCTATTGGATATTTTAAACTTTTTTAGCAAATAAAAAAAACTGAAAAGTGGTGCGTGCAAAATTATTCGGACCCTTTACATTCAGTGCAGCAAACTCACTCCAGAAGTTCAGCGAGGATCTCTGAATGATCCAATGTTGTCCTAAATGACTGATGGTGATAAATAGAATCCACCTGTGTGTAATCAAGTCTCTGTATAAATGCACCTGCTCTGTGATAGTCTCAGGGTTCTGTTGAAAGTGCAGAGAGCATCATGAAGACCAAGGAACACACCAGGCAGGTCCGTAATACTGTTGGAGAAGTTTAAAGCCGGATTTGGATACAAAAAGATTTCCCAAGCTTTAAACATACCAAGGAGCACTGTGCAAGCGATCATTTTGAAATGGAAGGAGTATCAGACCACTGCAAATCTACCAAGACCTGGCTGTCCCTCTAAACTTTGAGCTCAGACAAGGAGAAGACTGATCAGAGATGCAGCCAAGAGGCCCATGATCACTCTGGATGAACTGCAGAGAACTACAGCTGAGGTGGGAGAGTCTGTCCATAGGACAACAATCAGTCGTACACTGCACAAATCTGGCCTTTATGGAAGAGTGGCAAGAAGAAAGCCATTTCTCAAAGATATCCTTAAAAAGTCTCGTCTAATGTTTGCCACAAGCCACCTGGGAGACACACCAAACATGTGGAAGAAGGTGCTCTGGTCCGATGAAAACAATCAAACTTTTTGCCCACAATGCAAAACGATATGTTTGGCGTAAAAGCAACACAGCTCATCACCCTCAACACACCATCCCCACTGTCAAACATGGTGGTGGCAGCATCATGGTTTGGGCCTGCTTTTCTTCAGCAGGGACAGGGAAGATGGTTAAAATTGAGGGGAAGATGGATGCAGCCAAGGACCATTCTGGATGAAAACCTGTTGGAGTCTGCAAAAGACCTGAAACTGGGACGGAGATTTATCTTCCAACAAGACAATGATCCCAAACATACAGCAAAATCTACAAAGGAATGGTTTCTCAAATAAACGTATCCAGGTGTTAGAATGGCCAAGTCAAAGTCCAGACCTGAATCCAATCGAGAATCTGTGGAAAGAGCTGAAAACTGCTGTTCACAAAAGCTCTCCATCCAACCTCACTGAGCTTGAGCTGTTTTGCAAGGAAGAATGGGCAAGAATTTCAGTCTCTCGATGTGAAAAACTGATAGAGACATACCCCAAGCGATTTGCAGCTGTAATCGCAGCAAAAGGTGGCTCTACAAAGTATTAACGCAAGGGGGCCGAATAATTTTGCACGCCCCACTTTTCATTTTTTTATTAGTTAAAAAAAAGTGTCAAAAATCCAATAGATTTCGTTCCACTTCACAATTGTGTCCCACTTGTTGGTGATTCTTCACAAAAAATAAAATTTTTTATATCTTTACGTTTGAAGCCTGAAATGTGGCAAAAGGTTGAAAAGTTCAAGGGGGCCGAATACTTTTGCAAGGCACTGTGATATATATATATATATATATATATATATATATATATATATATATATATATATATATATATATATGATATATATATATATATATATATATATATATATTTATTTATTTATATTCTTAAAGTGGGGTGCCCCTAAAAAATAAAAAAAATTAAAAATGTAAAAGTCAGCAGCTACAAATACTGCAGCTGCTGACTTTTAATAAATCGGACACTTACCTGTCCCAGGGTCCAGCAATGCGGGGGAATGAATGCCCCCCTTGTTCCCCGCGCTGACATTCTTACTGTGGGCACCCGGCTGTGGCTTCACAGCCGATCACCCACTGCGGATGCGCGAGCTGTGATACGCAGCACAGTCATGTGGGACCTGTCACGTGTCCCAGATGACTGACTGCGCCGAGAAGTGATGTCAGTGCCCGGGCACTGAAGGAGGCTGACTACGAGGGATCCCCTAGCAACAGGCATTTAGAGGCAAGTAAAAACATATTTTTTTCCAATTATTTAATTTTTTTATGAATTTTAAGCAATTTTTTTTTTTTTTTTTTGGTGGAAACACCGCTTTAAGCTGATAAATTAAAGCTAAACTCCAGCCAAAATGTTTAGTTTTGGATAAGCTTTGGAAGAATAAATACTTGTGTTTTGCTTTGTGTGACTTCATTGGTGATATTTCACGTGTCCCTGTGACAGGAGGACATAAAATGAGGGGAGAGATTGTCACCAGGACAGGAAGATGCAGACAACAATCTGGCAGAACCTCTAACCCTTTACCATGTTACTATAGAAAAAAGGGTCTTGTTTACATCTGTGTACCCAGTTTCTCATCACTTCCTGTTGAGACCAAAAGTAAGGGGAAGGAAACTGATCACAAACCAAACCTGAAAGAGGTCCTATCCCTTTCCCACTCTGTCCAAAACTAAAAAAACTAACAAACACAAACTTCCGATGTACGTTCCCAAATCTAGGCTATTATTGTATGCCTTTGCATATATTGAACATTTAAGTATATGTTTGAAACGCACCTAAACTCCAGAACAAAATGTAATATATTGCTGTTTACTAGTCCTTAGATGTGTTGGCTGCATTAGTTTCCTTATTTTCCCCTGGCAATCTGACCAGTAACACAATTCCTTTCTTACAGTGGCATCATAACTCCTATACTCCATCAATGGAGGAGCAATGTAGCCACCACTGGTTAGCCACCATTATCAACCAGTGGAGAGATTAGTGTTAGGTGGACTGTTAGATTTTGTTGGACATATTGGTCTGTTAAAAAGGAAGTTAGGGGAGGAAAAAAAAAAAACAATAATAGACTTACTGGCCAGATCAATAAGTAAAAAAAGAAAAAAAAAAAGCCTAAAAAAAAAAAAGAAAAAAAGAAAAAATGCAGCCACCACATCTAATGATTGCCATTTTGCAATATATTAAATGTTTGATTTAGTGTTTTGATGCCCTTTAACTTCCCAATTAAAAAATGAACCAGCTAAAATGACCATGCTGTGATGCTTGATGTAACTAAAAGATATGCATTTATATGTTTTCCGTTATACACACATGTAAGCTTGCAGACTTTTAAAAATAAATCTGTTTTCATTCATTGCAGTATAATCTACAGATGGGTTCAGTTAACTCACTTCAAAATGATACTGAAGCCATCCTATTTTGGATTTGTTGCATTTACCCAAATAAAAAAAATAAATAAAAAAGGCACAAAACAGAAAATCGGCAGCTTACAGAAACTGTGTAGTGGTAACCTAGAGTCCTGGATGGACTTCTCAGGTCTAAGTTATTGGGAGGCAGAGCAAATGATAGGGAAAATCTACAACAGCCACAAAGGATTTAAAGAAACCTGCAGGTGGTTCGGATTGGCAGGAAACCATGTAACAAGGCTGATTGTACCCAAGTTGATGGAGCGATCAACTTGGGCACAACCAGTCTGTCGGATACTCCGTGCAAGTTTTGCCAGTGGCTATACCCACTAGCAATGGTCCCGGTGTTCTCTCAAACTGCTCCCTCACACCAGGAGAACAATGACTGCTGAACCTTGCTGAAGGAATCAAGCGATTTCCTTTCCTGCAACCACGTCCAAACATTTATAGATGGCTTAATACCCTCTTTAAGTAAAGACCTACTGTACCACATTATAGGCAAAGTCTACCCATTACTGACCTTTCAGTCTTGGGTGGACACATTCCTCCATTTCCTAAGATCTCTAATTGGGGGATCAAGTCACAGATGTGACCAGAAAGTAATTTCTCTGGGTAGGTTACCTGGTGGTGACAAAAGCAGGGGATGGAGCCTAATCACCCTATAAGAAAATGTGCCTGAATTTAAAACCCATTCATTGAATATCACCTCTTGTAAAAAAATGTAAATATTTGTAGATAAACGGTGTCTTCTACTTGACTTTCTATTTCAATTTAGATGAACTCCTAAGGTTAGAGCATGGTGCTATGAGAAAGGCTGTTAGAGCCGAAACACGTTAGCTGGTTACCACTGGGTTGCCGGCTTGAATTTACTACGGATTTGATTGTCGGAGTTAGGGGGAGCACTATAGCCAGAGTACCCGTCTCCAGCCATCAGAAGCTGAACTGGCAGTTGAACTTTGGTATTGTTTATCTGCAACATTTAGTATAAATTTCATATGTTACAGTCATTCGTAAAATTTGAAACCATTATGCTAGTGCAAAGATTTGAAATATTATTGTGTCTTTTGTTGGTGAAATGATTGTTTGGAAACCTTTCAAAGATATGTGATGATGTCAAATCATCATCTTGATAGAAATGTGATGTATAGTTAACTGCTGACTCATCCGTTTACGCTGTTTCAAGTGCTTTTATATTTATGGGTTTGTTTTCAATAAATTACCTCTTCCCAAGCCAAATTGCCACCAACAGTCTTCAAGCTTTACAGATAGTAGATTAGACTTAGCAGCAGTTGGTAGCCTTGCCGAGTAGAGGCAGGAGTAAGCAAAAAAAGTGTTCTCTGAAAGCTCAGCCTACCTTTTCTGTGTGGCTTGAGATTCCTGTCAACAGGTGGAGGCTCACAGTCTGTAGAGGGAACAGACCTTCTTGGCGGAGTCTGTGGACTGGATCTGAAGCCCATATGTGCTGGAGGTGGAACTTGCATTCCAAATGCAGAAAAGTCAAACGTGCCTGGAGTCATAGGTACATAATTTGTTTCATGGATGGGTTCCGTACAGCTGTTAGAATGCTGTCGAGGAGGTGAATTTGGGTTCATTGGGACATAGTTTTCATCTAATTCCTCAGTTGAAAAACTCCCTACTGTTAACATGCTTCTGTTTTTCTGCAAGAAAAAAAAAAAAAACACATCCAATTGTAAGCAAGGATCTGAGTAATGCATAAATACCCAAGATCCTACCAAATAAAAGATTTAAAAACTTACAAAATGACTATGAAAGGCCTCAACAGAACTAGATCTATCACCGGTAAAGGGACGAGGGACATCGTAGAAATCTTGAGAACTCATTTCTACAAAGACAAATATTAGTGACATAATTACAAACATTTGAGAAAATTGAATCATAATAGATTTTATAAGACAACATGGTTATAACAGAATTGTGTTCCATTACATTTTTACCCATATTGGGGTTAAACACCACAAAGCATCTATACCCAGTAAAGATTAAGCATTCTGTTTGGTTTAATAATTTTTTACTTTCATAAAAGTTATATTGACTAATAATAGCTTTCAGCCCATCCAAAACTGATATACTAACTACACTATGTGCAACACAAAAGGGCAAAATTTGCCCCTGGCTTATGTCTGGGATACTTTAGTGCCAATAAATGTTAAATTTGGTTCTTGTCCACCTGGGTGTTCCGGATTTTCTTCCTCACATTTGTATCTTCCAGGACCTCTTTGCAATATCCCCAATTGAAAACAAATTAGAAATCCATCAGAGTGAGAGGTCCCAGAGAGATATATAAAAACGTGTGGTTTAAAACTGTTTACAATAAATTGAAATATCACTTTTGGGGATAGTATTTTTTTGAATAAGTGCAGACTTTGGGATCAGTATTGCCCCATTTAGTACCTACTGACACTGGACCAAGCATGCAACCAGTTCTTAAGTCTGAAAATGATCAGATTCCCTCCTCTGTGCTTGTTTATAGGCATGTCACTGGCTATGTGATGGCACCAGGAGTGTTTGTTAAAGTTTTTTTTGATGTCATAATGTAGAGAATAAGATTTCTTTTAATTTGAGCCCAGTCTTGCACACAGATTTACTTGAGGCCTGATCAATCCTCTTATTGTTCATGTAGAGAAATCTTGAGAAAGTCTTGAAAACTTTGTCAAAAATGCCCCCTTGCTGTGAGTGACAGGTGATTTACATATCATGCACTAGCCTGAGACAGGCACATCCTTGTGTAAAAAGTTCACAATTCACATCCCCCCTCCCCTCCAGCTCTCCCAGCTTTAGTGTGTTTTGACTGGATGTTTCTCATCATGGGATGCAGTGAACAGTCAGCAGACTATAGACAGACAAGTGATTTAGGGGACATGTATGTAGTCAGAGCTGGGCAGAGTAGAACATCCAGTGATCTGATGATAACCTGTCTCAGGCTAGTGCATGAGATATGTAAACCACCTGTCACTCACAGCAAGGGGGCGTTTTTGACAAAGTTTTCAAGACTTTCTCAAGATTTCTCCAACTGAACAATTTCCAATAATATGCTTGGATACAGCACTCTGAACAGCCAGCTTCTTTAGCAATGACCTTTTGTGACTTACCCTCCTTGTGGAGGGTGTCAGTGACTGTCTTCTGAACCAATGTTACCTCTACAGGTGTTTTGAGTTAATTAGCTGATTAGAGTGTGAAACCATGAGTCAACAATATTGAACTTTTTCACAATATTCTAATTGTTTGAGATACTGAATTTTGGGTTTTCCACTAGCTGTAAGCCACAGTCATCAAAATTAAAAAGAAATGCTTGAAATATATCACTCTGTGCGTAATGAATCTATAGAATATAATATGAGTTTCACTGATTAAATTGAATTACTGAATTAGAATATCAAAAACACGCACTAGACCCCCCCCCCCCTTTTCAATAAGTTTGTCTTAGAAACTATTTGCACATGTAGAGCCAGCCAGCAGATCCCAAGCAGTCTAAAGCCCCATACACACGGTCGGACAATCCGCGGACCAGGTCCGTCGGATCATGTCCGTCGTACTTTGTCCGATGTTGGTTTTGCGTACACACGGTCGGACAAAGTTGTCGAAAAATCCGATCATTCTGAACGTGGTGACGTTTGTTGCCTACGACGGGACTACGTAGAGGCTAGTAGCCAATAGCTTTGGTCTTGTAATGTGATCTGAGCATGCGTAGCACTTTGTCCGGTCGGACAACCGTACACACGATCGAATTTGGTGTGATCGGACCGGGTTGTCGGCAAATCTATCCAGCAGGAGATAAGACTTTGTCCGTCGGACAATTCGACGTACACTGTCCGATGGTGCATACACACGGTCGGATTTTTCGACAACATGGTCCGATCGGACAGAATCCATGAAAAAGTCCGACCGTGTGTATGGGGCTTTACGTATATCACAGAATGCTGCACGTAACCAACCCCTGACAATGATAGGAGTCATTACTTTACAGTGCCTTGAAAAAGTATTCATACCCCTTAACATTTTCCACATTTTGTCACATTACAAAAATGTAAATGTCTTTTATTGGGATTTTATGTGATAGACCAACACAAAGTGGCACATAATTGTGAATGGAAGGAAAATGATAAATGGTTTTCCAAATTCCAAGTCTTTATGGGTATGCATCTGCCAGCTTTGTACATCTAGGAGTGTGACATTTTTGCCCATTCTTCTTTGCAAAATAGCTCATGTTCTGTCAGATTGGATGGAGAGTGTCTGAACAGCAATTTTCAAGTCTTGCCACAGATTCTCAATTGGATTTAAAGCTTGGGATTTTTTTTATTTTTACCTGCTTTAAAACTTATCCACAACTTTATCCCTGACCTGTCTGGTGTGAGCCTTGGCATTCATGATGCGGTTTGTTCACTAGGGTTCTCTAACAAACCTCTGAGGGCTTCACAAAACAGCTGTATTTATACAGAGATTACATTACTATTTACTAACTAGGTGACTTCTGAAGGCAATTGGTTCCACTAGATTTTAATTAGGGTTATGAGAGTAAAGGGGGCTGAATACAAATGCACACCACACTTCTCAGATATTGATTTGTAAAAAAATTAGAAAACCATTTATCATTTTTCTTCCACTATACAATTGTGTGCCACTTTGTGTTAGTCGGTCACATAAAATTCCAATAAAATACATGCTTTTAGTTTTCACGGGGTATGAATACTTTTTCAAGGCACTGTATGTTAGATGTTATATGTGAAGAACATAAAAATTCACATCCAAATAACCATTCTTACAGCAGTAGTTGATTGAACCAAGAGGGTCTGTCTATCCAAGGATGATATTAATAGTCTTGATAGATGCTGACAGGTGGAATGGCTGACATATCTTGGAGACTACAAATCATCAGGGGAGTTCCCAAAACATCCCATTAGCTGTGACCAAAGCAAGGGGGTCTCTGTTCCCTATTAAAGCCCAACCCCGGCCATATTTCATTTGTTTTGCTTTAGATAGAGTGGGGAGGACTTGACATTTCTCTTGGGTGCTTATTTCTGTTCTTGACACCATTACAGATATACTCCCTCTAACCTTTTCACCAGTAGTCACTGAGACAAAAAAAAAAAAAACACACTATCACAGGTTCTCATCCTACTAAATCTTTGAGGAGAGCAGGTAAACCTGCCCTTTATCCATTGCTATATGGGCTCCAATTTGGAGACTTTCAAAACTTTAAGACTGCAGTATAGAGAGAAGCCTTGACGTGGGTACTGCGGCTTAGACATATTTGCAAATGTGTGCAACTAAGCCTTTCTTGGGCATTTCGTATTTTTTTTTTTTTTTTTTTACGTCATTGATGATTTGCAAAAAAACTTTCCACCTCAACTTAACCAAAAACAGAAATTCATTCAAAATGATCATATGCAACAGTGATTCTCCTAACTGAAAACAAAACTCGGATAAAGCCAAAAAGTCATCTTTACCTTTCCTGTATTTGTTTAGCTCCAAGCTAGAAATTGTATTACTACGCGATGATGCAATTCCACCTGTGGGAACACTGTAGTTGCTGTCAGTCTCTGAGGCAGTGCGGTTTAGGCTGTGTTCTGCAGGGGAACGCTCTGAGGAGTAATGGGGCTTTGGTGGTCTAGGTGGAGGAACATCTGTAAGTGTCTCTAATTTTGAAGTAGATTGCGCCAAGGATATTTCATGCACAGTCCTAGGTATTTGATAAGTGCTTCCTGAACTAGGAGGAATGTCATAGCTTACAGTAATCTGCCTCAGTTGCGATTCTAATAAGGAGGCTCCAGACATATTAAAAACACTCTGATCTGCATCCATGTCCGTAGCAGACGGAGACACAGCTTTTGGCAAAATATCTTGTGAATAGCTTCTGGGGAGGTTGTAAAAACTAGACTCTGAAGAGGAGCCAGCACGGGATGGAGAGTCATAAACACTTGATTGTTGGTAATATCCATTTAAGGCATGCTTGTGGGAGGAGGAACTCTTGTGAGTCGCAACGTTGTCATTACAGTCCGTTTCAGATGGTAAAGACTTTGCCGAATCTGCGTGAGACCTGCAATCATGAAAACATTACATAATTAGAGGACACTGAATCCAATATTTGATACTAAGGAAATAAAGAAAACAATCATTATTAAAAATACTTGATTAATGAAAACCAAGCAACATTTGTTATTAAAAAGCTGCAAATAACAAGCAAAATTATTAGTGACAAACATTTGTCTAATGTGCTACTTAATAAAGAATGAAATCCTGTCTCCTCCCGTTCCTTTCTTACTTCAATGCCACTGACTATCTCCTTTAAAAACTAGGTATGTAACAAAACAGGGGAGACGTACAGTAATCCCCTCTTCTCTGTTGTATGAGAATAGCACAAGAGAAAAATGCTTTGGGAGAGATGCGTTCGAAATTTAATGTCAATTAGATAATGAACAACACATTAGTAAAAAAATAATAGTAATAAAAAATTGTGGACGTGCAGCATAGAATAAAAGCAATTGTTTGAAATATTTTACTTTTAAATAAACAGTCTGTGGTATAAATGCACTTCAACTCACAGTCATCTGTAAAAATAAAATGGTAAGAAAAAAAAAAGAAAAATAAACGGAAGAGGGTCTGTCCTATAGTTATATTATTTATGAAGTAGGTTATGTTACAATAGGCCATCAAAAAGGAAAAAAGGTTGATCAACTTGGAAAAAAATAAATTAAAGCTTTGTATTTTAAAGTGGAGTTCCACCCAATTTTGAGGGGTGATCTTAAACGAAAGACCACCTCTCTACCCCTCATTTTTTGGATATTTAAATTTTTTTTTTCTTTATCTAGTACCTTTTTTGGAAGTACTTCCGATCCAGCCGGGCCACGGCCGAGGACGTCACATCCTTTTCTGCGACGAGCCCCCCCATTGTTCTCTGGGACCTGTGTGTCCCAGAAGACAAGATGGCCATCCACAAAGCGCTGCGTGACTCACGCATGTGCAGTCGTAAACTGGCAGTAAAGCCGGTCTCCCTTAGTTGGAATGGCAGCACCTGCACCTAATCCGAGGGCGATCCATCCATCGGGGGGGGGGGGGGCACATTGCGGCCTCCCTGGACAGGTAAGTGTCCTTATTAAAAGTCAGCACCTATACAGTTTGTAGCTGCTGAATTTTTAAAAATAAAAATTTGCAGCTGGAACACGGCTTTAAGACTGAAAAGAAAAAGAAAGCAAAATAACTGAGGCTACAATAATTACCTTTAATTACCCTTTAACAAGAGGGCACCCAAATCCCAGCCCCCCACCCTACGTGAATGAGTATGGGGTACAGTTTTAGTTAGCTGTGCAATGGTGCTGCAACTTTTTAACCACTTCCAGACCAGCCTCGTTTTGGATTTTAGGTGTTTACATGTTTAAAACAGTTTTTTTTGCTAGAAAATGACTTAGAACCCCCAAACATTATATATATTTTTTTTTTTTCTAACACCCTAGAGAATGAAATGGCGGTCATTGCAATACTTTTTTGTCACACCGTATTTGCGCATCGGTCTTACAAGCGCACTTTTTTTGGAAAAAAGTCACTTTTTTGAATAAAAAAAATAAGACAACAGTAAAATTAGCCCAATTTTTTTTTGTATTGTGAAAGATAATGTTGTTACACCGAGTAAATTGATACCCAACATGTCCTGCTTCAAAATTGCGGCCGCTCATGGAATGGCGTCAAACTTTTACCCTTAAAAAAATCTCCATAAGCGACATTTAAAAAATTCTACAGGTTGCATTTTTTGAGTTACAGAGGAGGTCTATGGCTAGAATTATTGCTCTCGCTCTACCGATCGCGGTGATACATCACATGTGTGGTTTGACTTCCGGTTTCATATGCGGGCGCTGCTCACGTATGCGTTCGCTTCTGCGCGCAAGCTCGTCGGGACGGGGGTGTTTTAAAAAAAAATTTGGGGGTTTTTCTTATTTATTTTACTTAATTTTATTATTTTTTACACTGTTTTAAAAAAAAAAAAAATGGATCACTTTTATTCCTATTACAAGGAATGTAAACATCCCTTGTAATAGAAAAAAGCATGACAGGTCCTCTTAAATATGAGATCTGGGGTCAAAAAGTTCTCAGATCTCATATTTGGACTTAAATGCAAAAAAAAAAAAAAAAAAATGTAATTTAAAAAAATTACATTTGCAAATTCCCCTTTAAGACGTATGGGCGGAAGTGATGTTTTGACGTCGCTTCCCCCCTCCTATGGTATAGAGACGAGTGGGGGCCATCTTAGCCCAACTCGTCTCTATACCTAGGCACCGAAAGGACCCGATCGGCTCCTGTAAGCGGCGGAAGGCGCGGGAGAGCGGCGGGAAGGGGGGGGGCACCTCTCCCGCCGCCGATAAGTGATCTCGCGGTGAACCCGCCGCAGAGACCACCATTATCGGAAACCGAACCGCTCACTGTAAAGAGGGATACCTCATTTGTGGCAGCAGCTGCTGCCGTTACCGAGATATCCCTCTTCAAAAAAATGACGTATATATACAGTGAGCGGTCGGTAAGTGGTTAAAGAGAAGGTCCACCTGAAATTTTTATTTTTTTTTAAAAGTCAGCAACTACAAATACTGCAGCTGCTGACTTTTAAAAGACACTTACCTGTTCCAGGTTCCAGCAATGGCGGCAGAAGATGACGAGCGATCGCTCATCTCTCGGCTGCCCCCGCCGCCATCCTCTGTCAGGGAATCAGGAAGTGAAGCTTGCGGCTTCCCTACTGCGCATGCGCGAGTCGCGCTGCGCTTCTTTATTGGTCCCCGTTGTGTCCTGGGAACTGTGTTTCCCAAAACACAACGAGGCATCTTCGGATATGGGCGGGCCAGCTTCGGCTAGCTAGTCCCGGAAGTGGGTGCAGATACCTGTATTATACAGGTATCTGCACCCCCCTCCCCCTGAAAGGTGCCAATTGTGGCATTGGGGGGGGGGGGGGGAGGAATCCGATAAGCAGAAGTTCCACTTTAGGGTGGAGCTCCGCTTTAAGGCTGGCCAGTCTGAGGAAATAAAGAGGACCAAGCTGAAAATCAGGTTGAAGACTTCAGAAAAGATGAATAAAAAAAACAGCAGCAGGAGACCAGACTTGGGTGTTTCATTATTTAAAGTAGGATATTCAAATTATATTTTATTTTCTTTTGGCTGGCTTCAAACAGTTTTTTACTAATTCTATTGAAATGAATAGAAATGCATGAAATTGTGTGAAATCAAGGATAAATGTATCAAAACACACGTCGATGGACATTGGCACACAGAGTACATTGCAACATGCAATGACGTATTGCAATGGCCATTGAGTTAAAGGGTTTGTAAACCCTTGTTTAAAAAAAAAAAAAAAAAAAATACAAAAAACACCCAAAAATGTCATGCTTACCTCCACTGTGCAGTTAGTTCTGCACAGATGCCCCAATCGTCCTCTTCTGGGGTCCCCCGGTGGCACTGGTAGCTCCTCCCCACAACAGGTGTCCACGGAGCATCGCTCTCCTTGGTGGACACCCGTGCGGGCACGCTCCCGAGTCCTGCTTCTACGTGTATTCACACAGAAAGCGGAACTTGGTGCCCGCATCATTGGATTTGATTGACAGCAGCGGGAGCCAATGGCTGCACTGCTATCAATCTATCCAATAAAGAGCCGAGGCAACAGGCAGAGAGGAAGGGAACAAAAGTGAGTAAAACGGGGTGGCTGGACAGTGTCAGAAGTTTTGGGTTTATAACCCCTTTAATGCCTCTCCAATGAAAACGCACTAAAAACACAAAAGGTGTAAATGGTCTCTCGATGTTTTTAGTATACATAAATTCTAGATTTTTAATGCATTTCTTTGCATAAACATGCTCGGTTAGAAAAAAATAAAAATAAATCTAAAATGATGAATAGGTGACAAATAATGGCTGATGGAATTCATATAAAAATTCATTAATACAAAGCCATTTTCAAACCACAGTGTGTGCGATACAAAAACACATGCAAGGTGCAATTTCCATTGCAGTAACCGCAAACTCACTGCCAACAGATCTTTTTGCTTTCAAAATCTTCCAGCAGTAGATAATCCTCTTCTGATGTGACAGATGAGCCTTGTCTGATTTATCAACAGAATTTACATAGGAATGAAGAAGCCAACATGAATCTCATAACACAAGGAAATATTGTAATATCATAACTTTTACATGTGCGATACATAGTATAGGTAAATACTGGCCCTGACTATGCAAGCAACTGTTTAGGCCCCTTTCACACTTTTGCGACTTGTCCCACGACTTGGAACTACAAAGTCGCATGACAAGTCGTACACCATGATTTCCAATGAGTACCATTCATGTGTGTACGACTTCAAAGTAGTCCCTGCACTACTTTGGTCCGACTTTGATGCGATTTGAGGTCCACAGACCTCAAGATTACACAAGCGTTGCTTAAAGTCGCATCAAAATCGTGCAAAAAAATTGTGGTTAAATCGCAAAAAAATCACGCGACTTTAAGGTGGCGCAAGTGTGAAAGGGGCCTTAGGAGTGCAGCTTTTGTACTGAGAATTCTAGATTTTCCAATCTATGCCAGAACAGTAGTAAGTATAAAATAGTGATGTCTATGTGAGAAAAAGAAAACCGGTTGCACTTACCAGCACACATTAGAACGCAGTATTACGCTGTGTACCAGAAAGTGGTGTGATATTATGCAAAATGGCTGCCTAATATAATCGCACCACACTGCTCAGTAGTTCCGCATGTTAAAAAAAAATAAAAAAATAAAAAAAGGGGGGGGGGGGGGAAGAACTGTGTGATGTGATTAAACATGCAACCCAAATTGATATGTAGGCAGCTGCAGCTTGAGCAGAAGAGCAGTGTGAACAGGCCCTTATGCACCTTTCACATGATTGGACCGATCGGGTCCCCCTGTCCTTTTTTCAGGCGGACCCAAATCGGGCTACCCATTATCGCCATCTGTCCAGCAGATCGGATGACAATCAGATGGAAACAAACATGCAGTCCGTTTCCATCCGACTCACCCATAGAGAGCGGGCTCTGTCCTTGTCCGCTCTGCATAGCGGAATGAACAGGACCTGTCATCCGCCTTACCCAGAGGAGAGATCCCCCGCTGAGCAGGTGGATTCCGCTCGGACAGATCCACCCCGCGTGAAAGGGGCCTAAAGCTCAGACACTTTCAGGTAGTGATCAAGATTTCCCACCCCCTCTTGCCCCTACACATTCCATTGGCCATCACTATAACTAGAATGTCTGGGCATTGGGAGGAGACAGAAAAGCTCCATTATCAGTAAGTGTTATTAGATCGGTGAAATCAACTGGCCTTTAATTTGCTGAACAAAGGCCATCCTTCCTCTGAAAAAAAAAAAAAAAAAAAAAAACCCAGAGACTCGTTCATTCAAATGGGCTTGTTCTGTAAAGATGTTTGGCTGCTCACCCCAGTAGTATATATGTTCCTAACACTCATTACAACTGAAGAAGTCACTTAGTGGTTGGGCCGCAAACATCTACAACATTACAAAACAAGTCCAGTTGAGTATGACCAGCAACTGCTAGCTATATGTAGATGCCCTTTCTGTTACAATTGTCTACTTCTCTACAAGCTAAAGTAGAACTATAGGCAATTTTCATTTTGGAGTAAGGGAGGGTTATAACTCTTGTAAGGTTTATTTTTGGCTTTGTTGTCTATAGGGGAGATTTATCACTTCCTGCCCAAAAAACAGGAAGTGAGGGGAAATCCCTTCTAATGAAGGATCTCTCTTGGGACCTCCAGGTCACCAGAACTAGTGCCCCTATTGGAAGAATTTCCCTCTATTACTTTCCTGGGGACAAATCAAAAGTTTGGATTTTCTTTTACTTTCAATAATGGTAAACAGGATAAATAGAGAGGGTGAATCTCCTTAACAGGGGCACAGACAACAATAAAAACTGACAGGTATTCCCATCCCTCTCCCCAAAACTAAAAAACAGCCATTGTGTTATTGCTAGAGTTTATATGCACAATTAACTATCATCATAGCTAAGAATTTTTGCTTTTATAATACTGAATAAAATATGTAAACGATTGCTTCTATATTCAACATGGTGTCAGAAATCAGTCTCATTTTAAATAACGAAATTTCCAGTAAAGACAAACCTTATTTGTTGTGAGAACCACTATATTAGCCTGTAGCAAAAAGAGCCGTGTTAGCCTTTATTGGGGAGTGATGGCATAACAAAAAATAATAATTTATATTAATAATTTATATTAATATATATATATATATATATATATATATATATATATATATATATATATATATATATACACATACATATACAGGGGGTCCCCGACTTACGAACGCCCGACCTACGAACATCCCCTACTTACGAACGAGGCGCTGCGGGGACCCCCCGCCATTTTCCGCCGTGTTTTGGCCGTTCTGCGCATGCGCGGCCATTCGGAGCCTCGGAAAACTTCGGAAATGTCCGTAATTTGCCGCGCATGCGCAGAACGGCATTGGACGGAACATCGGAAATGTCCGGAAATGGTCGTATTTGTCGGTCTGCGCATGCGCGGCCGACTTACGAACATTTCCGACTTAAGTACAGGCGGGCAGTCCCTAACGAGTTCGTAACTCGGGGACCCCCTGTATATATATATATATATATATATATATATATATATATATATATATATATATATATATATATATATATATATATATATATATATATATATATATATATATATATATATATATATATATATATATATATATATATATATATATATATATATATATACACACACACACACACACACACACACACACACACACCATATTTATCGGCGTATAACACGCACCAAGTTTAGGAGGGAATTTTAAAAAAAGGAAAAAAACTTTTAGGATGGAAGTTTAAGAAAAAAAAAAAGAAAACTTGCATTTAAGTGTCCATCGCCATTTAAAATTGGCGCCGACAGGACACCGGAGCGGAGCGAACGCCGCCGAGATAGCAGGGACTGGGCGGAGCCGAGATACACATGTACTCGGCTCTTCTGGCCTCTGCTCACGTGACTGTGAGCGGAGCAGAGAAGAGCTGAGTACACTCGCTATGTGTAGCTCGGCGGCGATCGCTCCGCTCACAGCTAGCGGAGATTGGCGGGGGATCGGCGTATAACACGCACCCACGATTTTCCCCTGATTTTAAGGGGAAAAAGGTGCGTGTTACACGCCGATAAATACGATAGAGATCTCTCACACACACAAACACACTGCCTTGAAAAAGTATTCGTACCCCTTGAAATTTTCGACATTTTGTCATGTATATATATATAAATCCTGTAATAAATAAATAAATGTTCCAACCAAAACCATAAATGTATGCCATTGGGATTTTATGTGATAGACCAACACTAAGTGGCACATAATTGTTAAGTGAAAGGAAAATGATTTTCAATTTTTTTTACAAATAAATATGTGAAAAGTGTGGCGTGCATTTGTATTCAGCCCCCTTTACTCGGATACCCCCAACTAATATCTAGTGGAACCAATTGCCTTCAGAAGTCACATAATTAGTAAATGGAGTCCACATGTGTGTGTAATTTAATCTCAGTATAAATACAGCTGTTCTGTGAATGCCTCAGGAGGTTCGTTAGAGAACCTTAGACCCCTTTCACACCGAGGGCATATTGCAGGCGCTATAGCGTTAGAAATAGCGCCTGCAATCCGCCCTCAAACTGCTGCTTCATTGTCTGCAGTGTGAAAGCCCGAGGGCTTTCACACTGCAGCGGTGCGCTGGCAGGGTGTCACAAAAAGTCCTGCCAGCAGCTTCTTTGGAGCGGTGAAGGAGCGGTGAACTCACCGCTCCTCCAGTGCTGCTCCCCATTGAAATCAATGGGGCAGCGCTGTAATACCGCCGGCAAAACGCCGCTATTGCAGCGTTTTGCCGGGGGTTTTAACCCTTTCTCGGCCACCAGCGGGGGGTAAAAGCGCCCCGCTAGCGGCTGAAATGCGCGGCAAATCCGACGGTAAAACGCCGCTAAAAATAGCAGCGTTTTACCGCCGACGCTATAGGCGGATCGGTGGGAAAGGGGTCTTCGTGAACAAACAGCATCATGAAGGCCAAGGAACACACCAGAAAGGTCAGTGATAAAGTTGTGGTTTAAAACAAGGTTAGGTTTTAAAAAAAAAATATCCCAAGCTTTGAACATCTCACAGAGCACTGTTCAATCCATCATCCGAAAATGGGTAGCGTATAGCACAACTGCAAACCTACCAAGACATGGCCGTCCACCTAACAGGCCAAGAAAGGGGAGCAACTATCAGAGAAGCAGCCAAGAGGCCCATAGTAACTCTGGAGGAGCTGCAGAGATGCACAGCTCAGGAGGGAGAATCTGTCCACCGGACAACTATTAGTCATACACTCCACAAATCTGTCCTTTATGGAAGAGTTCCAAGAAGAAAGCCATTGTTGAAAGAAAGCTATGAGAAGTCACATCTGCTGTTTGCCAGAAGCCATGTGGGGACACAGCAAACATGTGGAAGAAGGTGCTCTGGTCAGATGAGACCAAAATTTAACTTTTTGGCCTAAAAGCAAAACGCTAAAGCTGCTTTCACACTGGGGCGGTTTTCAGGCGGTACAGCGCTAAAAATAGCGCCTGTACACCGCCTGAAAAAAATGGCCCCATTCACTCCAGTGTGAAAGCCGGCGGGCTTTCACACTGGAGCGGTGCGCTAGCAGGACCGCAAAAAAAGTCCTACTAGCAGCATCTTTGGAGCGGTGAAGGAGCGGTGTATTTACCGCTCCTATACCGCTCCTTCCCATTGAAATCAATGGGAAACCGCGGGGATACCGCCCGCAAACCGCTGCTGCAGCGGCGCTTTGCGGAGGTTTTTAACCCTTTTGCGGCCGCTAGCGGGGGTTAAAACCACCCCGCTAGCGGCCGCATACCGCGGGTAAAACGATGGTAAAGCAGCGCTAAATATAGCGCTGCTTTACCGTCGCCGCCCCGCACCGCCCCAGTGTGAAAGCAGCCTAAGAGTGGTGGAAAACTAACACTTCACATGACCCTGAACACACCATCCTTTTCTTCAGCAGGGACAGGGAAGCTGGTCAGAGTTGATGGGAAGGTGGATGGAGCCAAATACAGGGAAATCTTAGAAGAAAACCTGTTAGTCTGCAAAAGACATGAGACTGGGGCGGAGGTTCCTCTTCCAGCAGAACAACAACCCTAAACATACAGCCAGAGCTACAATGGAATGGTTTAGATCAAAGCATATTCATGTGTTAGAATGGCCCAGTCAAAATCCAGACCCAAAATTCAATTGTGAATCTGTGTCATGACTTGAAAATTGCTGTTTACAGACGCTCTCCATCCAATCTGACAGAGCTTGAGCTATTTTGCAAAGAAAGGGCAAAAATTTCACTCTAAATGTGCAAAGCTGGTAGAGACATACCCAAAAAGACTTGCAGCTGTAATTGCAGTGAAAGGTGGTTCTACAAAAGTATTGACTCAGGGGGGCTGAATACAAATGCACACCACACTTTTCACATATTTGTAAAAAAAAATTGAAAAACATTATTTTCCTTCCACTTCATAATTATGTGCCACTTTGTGTTGGTCTTTCACGTCAAATCTCAATGAAATACATTTACGTTTTTGGTGCAACATGACAAAAAATAAATGTGGAAAATGTCAAGGGGTATGAATACTTTTTCAAGGAACTGTACATACATTACACACACACGTGCCAGCATAGTGCTTTTTACCTGCACATAGTGGGTTCCGTGATTGCGCCATAGTACCATAAATACAACCAAGACAAAATGTCCAAAAGTTTTCGTCAGCATTGTAAAATTGATATGTTTACCTTGTTGGCTCTGGTTTCTTGCTTCGACAGTTAATTAATAGCAGATAGTCCTGGGGATCTTCTTGGCTGTTGGCAGGTTCTAAAGGTGGGACGTTGAGCAGCTGGTAGGGTGGAGGGAGCTGACCAGGGTGTGAACCTGCTGAAGTTGAGAATTCTGAACCTGCAGCCATGGGAATCTCCATGGGAGCCGTGACAGGAACACTGTGAGGCTTCACATCTGCAAAGGTAAATAAATGGAAAATGTAAACATCACATTCCCATTGATGGGCCTGTCCAGACCAGAAGTTCACATGCATAGTGAAATGAAGGGATGTTTGCATTCCTGAAACTCTCACCCAGCCTATGCTTTTCTTTGCTAGAAATATGAATACTGTGGAACTTCGGAAGAAAAAAAGTAAAGGCATGATTATAATAATCATTGTGTACACTTTATATCAGGCAGCAACTTTTTCAGGACCCGTCTTGTGAAAGTGAAGGCTCTTGCCAACTATTGCATGAACAAGAATGCTATTGAAGTTTGTGGTTAACTCTGCACACACCTTTACAGAGATGCACCATTTGCAGGACTTTTCCCATTCACTGTAATAGAAATGCCATGGAGCTACTCCATCTGTGGTGAATGCCTGGAAATTTTTCCAATCATGGTTTTCTGAAGCACCAAGTCTGCCACTTTCCCTGAAAACTTCTGAATTGGGAACAGTTAAAACTGAAGAAATTTGGCCTATTTGTCCTTGTCAATGGTACTGTCCAATGTAAAACATCTGACAGGAGGAGGAGGAGGGATCATTAACCAGTTCCCACCCAGCCTATGACCAAATGATGCCGGGACCGTCCTCGCATCTATACGGGTGGACATCATGAGACGTCCTCCCGGAGCGCGGGGCCGTGCAGCGACTGATCAGTGTACTGACTCGCTGCCAGTACCATGTGACTGATGTGATGAATCACGGCAGGTCACATAACATTTGTACACAATGAATGGCATTCTGTCATGCCATCCAATGTGTACAACTGTGTTGCTAGCTACGATCGGTCAATTTGATCACATGGTACAGATGGGGTCTATCTGTACCATGTGATTAGCTTTGACCAATCATAGCTAATCACAACAAAACCAACTGAATTAATCAGTTTCACTCAGTAAAATGCTTGCTTATAGCAATGAAATGCACTGCTATAAGCAAACAATGTGTAAAAACAGCCAGCCAGTGTACCTGATCACCGCCACACCAGTTATATGATAACACTGTACTGCACTGGTGACAGTGTTTAAAAAAAAATTAATAAAATTGTGACATTTTTAAATTTAAAAATTTCTTAAAATGTTCCAAAAAATTACGACAAAAAAAAAAAAAGAAAACCCGCCATGCCTGTTACTAAATACTTTGGACTATCTACTTTCCAAAAAGGGGTAATTTGAGGTGATTTCTACTGTCCTGGCATTTTAGGGCCTTAAGAAATGAGATGGGCCACCAGTATATCAGAATTGCGAATTGCTAACATTTTCAGATATACAGGTATATACCATAGTTCGCAGACTCTAACTCAAACAGACTAAATAATACACACCGATTTGGGTTATTTTCAGGAAATGTAGCAGAATACATTTTAGGCTAAATTTAGGAAGAACAATTATTTATTTGCAAAAACCGAAAATAAAAATAAAAAAAATAAAACAGTGGTGAAAAAATACCACCAAAAGAAAGCTTTATTTGTGTGAACAAAATAAAAATGTAGTTTGGGTACAGTGTTGCATGACTGCGCAATTGTCATTCAAAGTGCAACAGCGCTGAAAGCTGAAAATTGGCCTGGGCTGGAAGGCGGTAAAAGTGCACTGTATTGAAGTGCTTAAATGTTACAAAAAACACAAAAACAAAAAGTTATAGTAAATACAATGTTCTTAATGACAGTTTCATTTAAGAAACCTGAGGAATTTCTATAAAAAAGGTCAAAGAGCAACTCTCATACATTCCTGATTCATTAGTATGATGGAAATCCCCTTCCTGGGTTTCCACCTACATAACTCTCTGGCCAACAATACATTCTGAAGAATGTACCCTACACCAAAAAGGTATGCGTCATAGGCAAACATCACACTACAAGCACAATTAATATAGAATATATTTTTTTTAACAAGAAAAATATAGAATATATTAATAATAAATTATTATAATAATACACACCCTACACACACTGTATATCTTTGTTAATATGGTTAAAAACAGGCAGGTCCTTACACTACGTAAGTGGCAAGTCTAAAGCTGACCATACCTTTTACAATTTGATTGTACAATCCCAGGACAGGGCTTGCCTGATTGGATACAAATATCAGACTATAAAGTTAGGCCCTTATAGATTTAGATAGACTTATAGATAGATCCATCTATCATATGAACTCCATTCATGAGTGATATGTATGTCGCTGTACTTGTGGATCGTGTAGTCTCCAGACTGATACTTTGGTCAGGCTTCTGCGATTAACATACATCACTAGCGCTACACATTTATCCCATTCACCCACATGTGTACGGCCAGTTTAAAAGGAAATTGTTACCTATATGGTCAGCTTTAAAAAAAAAAAAAAAAAAAAACGGAACTATTGCTTTGGCATAAACCTACACAAGGACAGCATCTCATTTTGTAATCTGATAAGCTGGCTGTAGGTAGCCATTTATCAACAAAACAAAACCCATTTTTTTTTTTTTTTATGACGGCAAATAGAGATTTGCAGCATACAGGAAATCTTAGTAACCAAACAGTAATTATATTTCATTGGCCCAATTCTTCTAAAGTGGTAAAAGCTGAACTACGATCATTTGAATAAATCGCACATCAGGTTTTGGATGTGAAAATAAAATACTTTGCAAGGGGTTTAAAGTGTTAACCCCAGGATCCTGCATTCACAATACGTTGTCTCCCACAGTACACAGAACATGGAAATGCAATTATTTTAGGAAATCTAAACTGCTAAATACCTTCTCTCATTGGCAATATATAGCAGTCTTGTAACTTCTATCAGTGTCTGGTTAAAGCTTGTAGGAGGAGTTTTCATTCTCCTCAAACACACACAAACTCCTCTTCCTCTCTAGCAATACACACCAAACTGAGCATGTGCAGAGTGCCTCCAAGGCTCTGTACCATCATGAGATTGGGGACTGTGATAGAAGGGGAGGATCAGAGAAGACGGGATCAAACAGCCTTGTACAGGATTAACCACTTCGGTTCCACAGCGAGTAGAACAAGCATGCTTTACTGCATATACAGACGGTTGTGGGTTTAGTAACATCTTAACTATTGAAATGGTGCCAACTGGAATATTCTTCTTTTTATTATTAAGAAACAATCTAGAAATGAAAAAAAAATAAAAAATAAATACCTTTTGTGTTGGTTGCCAGGAACAAAATCACAAGGTGCGCTATATATTTTTGATCTGTAAAGCCGGTCACAGACAGAGAGATTTTCTTTCCTGCAACCAAAGAAAATCACTTGATTCCCCCATCAACACAGTCAGTGTTGATGGGGGAAATTAAGCGATTTTGTTCCTGTGGAGCAATGGTGTTCTCCCGGTGGGGGCTGATCCACACACAGTGATTACTGCTAGCAGCTATAATAGCCACTGGCAACAATCATGTAAGATCTGTCAGGCTGGTTGTGCTCAAGTTGTATCAAAGCGGAAGACAACTAAAATGGCCTTTCAAAGAGCTGCAACGCCGGTGCATGAATGCACAACATGTTACGGCAGCCCATTCATTTAAAAAATATGGTCAATGCACATTGTATCAGACATGCATACGTTTCAGATGTGAACCAGATGGTAGCAGTGCATAAAAAAATAAAAAAAATTTCATGCTGAGCTGCTAGAAATTCAAAACAACGCACTACTTAGTTCTGTGCATTACTGCAATGCCCAGATCTGAATGGACCCTCAATGATGGAGCACAAGGCAATCCATCTGGACCTCATGGTCCTCCAAGACTAATCCAACAACAAGCCAGGCCAGATAAATTATTCAGACAGCGAGGAGTCATTCACAGTCTTTCCTACAGTGCTGGGCATAGTATCTGGCAAAATAGGCCATATGCTGGTATAATCTCTATACCTGCAGAGATGTTGGCCTTTAAACAAGAATGGCTTCCTTCGCTGCTATATATCGGAAAAAGAAATTCTGTTCATCAATTGATCAAAAAGAACCAGATCTTTGTAAATTTTACTGACGCTTTGCAAACAACCTAGAGTAAATAACAGCTTGAAAGCCAGGAGAATATGGACTGTCACACCCACTTCTATCACTATGCAGCACATGCAGAAAACTGGTCTACAACAGGCATATCAAAACACAAAGGAAACCGATTTACCCCCTTCCTGACCAGAGCGTTTTTTGCGATTCGGCACTGCGTTGCTTTAACTGACAACTGCGCAGTCGTGCGAAGTGGCTCCCAAACATAATTGATGCCACAAATAGAGCTTTCTTTTGGTGGTATTTGATCACCTCGTTTTTTATTTTTTGCGCTATAAACAAAAATAGAGCAACAATTTTGAAAAAAATAAAAAACGCATTATTTTTAACTTTATGCTGTAATAAATATCCCCAAAAACATAAAAAAACATATTTTTTCCTCAGTTTAGGCCGATACGTATTCTTCTACATATTTTTGGTTAAAAAAAAAAAAAAATTAAATAAAAAAATAATGCAATAAGTGTTTATTGATTTTTGCGCAAAAGTTATAGAGTCTACAAAATAGGGGACAGTTTTATGGCATTTTTATATATTTTTTTTTTACTAGTAATGGCAATGATCAGCGATTTTTATCGTGACTGCAACATTATGGCGGACACATCGGACAATGTTGACACATTTTTGGGACCATTGGCATTAATACAGCGATCAATGCTATAACATTGCATTGGATTACTGTAAAAATGTCACTGGCAGTGAAGGGGTTAACCACTAGGGGGCGGGGAGGGGTTAAGTGTGTCCTGGGGGGGTGTTTCTAACTGTATGGGGGCATGGCTGTGTGTAACACCACACTGATCGCTGCTCCCGATGACAGGGAGCAGACGATCAGTGTGCCGTCACTAGGCAGAACGGGGAGATGCTGTTTACGTCGGCATCTCCCCGTTCTTCAGCTCTGTGACACAATCGCGGGTATCACCACGGCGATTGAGTCCGCAGGATCCGCGGGCACGGTCAAGGAGACAGTCCTTCGATTTATCTCAGGAAAGGTTTACTTTACTTTAAAGGGTTACTTCACCTTTACCAAAGAAAGGAAGTAACTATGCAGAAAAGGAGCGCCTGTAGATAAAAACAAAGTGCGTAGTTTTCATTAAATTTGAACCTCCCTTGCTATTGGTGTAGGCCATATTCATACCTCCTGAAGCCTGGCGGAAAAACTCCCAAAAGATAGCATCATCCTATTGTGCTTTGTTGTCAAGATGTGGCTTAGACACTCCCAGCCCCCACTATCCCAGGAGAGAACACTAAAACCCCTCCACTATCTCGTCCATTACAGCAACTCTGAGCTCAGACCTACTGCGACAGGTGAGAGAAAGCGAATGACAGGGAGTGTGAATAAGCTTGGAGTGTTTTTGCAACGTCCTAATAGGACACGACAGAACGATGCCATCTATAGGAGTTTTTCCAGCTAGGCTTTGTGGGGTACATAAAATGGCCTACACCTATAGGAAGGGCACTATTCAACTTTGGTCCGCCAGCTGGCCGAATATTAGAACAAAGCAAATCGGCCTTGTTTGGGTCTCGGATCTAGTAACCCAGAAGCGATGTCATGACATCACTTCCGGATTAACGGCATCCTAAAGAGACAGTTTTAAAAAATAGAAATATTCACGAATGCCGATTTTGACGTTTTGAATACTTTCAAGTGCAGAGGGGGGTTTGGGGTCTTATTGACCCCTGATCCTTTCATAAAGAGTACCTGTCACTGCCTATTTCTCTCATAAGGGATGTTTACATTCCTTGTGACAGCAATAACAGTGATGAAAAAAAAAATAATTAAAAAAAGGACAGTGTAAAAAATAAAAAGTTTAAATTGACAGAATAGTGCCACCTTAAATCGGTCTGAAAGGCAGCCAAACAATCTGTATCAGACATGAAAAAAACAATATTGATTGACCCCTACTTCAGGCAATGCATGACAATAGGACTCCCATTATTGTCTGTGTGGCTAGTTAACACCTATGCAACATATTTTTCAATGCATGTTGTGTGTGTGTTTGGCCCTATAGACATCAACCGGAATGCGTAGAAAATGCCTGAAAACCGCATGAAAAATGCATCAAAACATGCAAGAAAGATGCATGAATAAACAGACAAAAACAAAATAAAAAACAAATGCAGTACATTTCTGCAATACATGTATACTTCCCCCAAGTTTGTCAGCTTAAAGTGGCCAACATCAATATGTTGATGAGTCTACATTTGGCATCATTTTGAAATGCTTCTTGGCTTATTCAGAATTCTTATCTGCTTCAAGCTGCTTTAGCATTCTCAGACGTGTATGCGGAGAGAAGCATTTCTGACGCAAACAATAGCCTGTCCAAACAGGTCCTAAAAATAATCCATGTGCAGAAAAATACCATGATATCAGCTGACAGCGGACTTTAGCTCACCGTCTGCTGAATATGGGTCACAGGTGTGCAGAACGAAGTGCACTTATGTGACCAACAGAGCTTTGGTCACACTTCAAAGTCACCCATACATTAATGTCTAAATGCTTTATTTTGCTGTGAAATGCCTTTGAAAAAAAAACACCCCATGGCAAAGGGGTAGGCCACCCTAAAGAGGTGGAGATCTACCTGAACAACATGGGAAAAGTCAAAGATCACCGGGCACAGTGTCGCCTCTCGCACCCTCTAAACCTCTAATTGCCGTACTACCATGTCACAATCCCATGCATTGCACGGCAATCTTTGGTTTAAATTAGGTGGTGAGGAGGAAACATATCGTCTCTTCACCAACTGTCAAACAGTTTTCAGAGGAGCAGCAGTGTCTGCTGCACTTGTGAATGAGCCCTTAGTTGCAATTGGCAGCGGCACCCTTCAGGCTCGTTCACACAAAGTTGGGAGTGGTAAAACCCTGCGGTTCATTTGCACATTTACTGCCCCCAATCCCTACCCCCTTTAGCTGCTAAGGCAGCTAAAAGGAGTACATATGCCACAGCAGGAATTAAGGCCCCTGTTGCTTTTGGTGGGTGCTACCGCTTGCCAAACCTGACCCATTCAAGTAAATGGGTCACTCTGCAAGCGCTCCACAACTGCATGCTTCTGCGGGGGTGCAAGGTGTTAAAGTAGGTGGTGAGAAAGCGTCAACACTGCCTGCTTTAACTCTTTGTTTGCTGTACTGCACAAGGTCGTAGGGCACTTGCAGAGTGGCCTCATTCACTTGAATGGGTCATGCTTGGCAGGTGCTACATCCAACCAACCAACCATGACAGGGCGTATAACTCCTGCTGTGGCATGTGCACTTCTGTGGCCACTGCAGCTAAAGGGGTGGTAAAAATATGTCCTAACTATGGGGGTTTACCACACCCCAAACTACAAATGTAAATGAACCCTTACTATTCTGAGCTGACCTATAAGGCTGCTTTCACACTGATGTGCTGAGGTTTACCTGCACCACAGGTGCAGCGCAGTGTATCTGACTTTCCTGGGTTAGCTGCGTTTTGCCATAGACTTCCATTGTATCCTGCAGGTGTGGTGCACTTTCTGAAAGCGCACCAAAGCTCCTGCATTCAGAAGTGCAGCAAACTTGCAGGATATAATAGAAGTCTATGGCTAAGCGCAGCTAACCCACAGGAAAGCTGCAGGTACAATGCACCTGCGGTGTGGGTAAACAGCAGGGCATCAGTGTGCAAGCAGCCTTATACTATTATGCCCAGCGTATTGCCTCACACTGACCTTAAGATCTTCTTTCCTGCTGCTGGCACCACTCTGGAAACTGCTAGCCAGGATGAGAGGTGAAGTGCAGTTGGTATCAATCCTCATGGCACAGGAGCCAGGACTACGGAGGAGGCATCAGCTTATGCAGCTCCTACTACAGCTCCAACTTTAAATGAAGAAATTAAATAAAAAAAAATATTTATTTCCCCCCACTATTTTTTTTGAGTATGTAAAAAAAATGAAAAAATAAAACAAAAATGTAAAACATTTTTCTTCAAATTTATTTAAATTTTTTTAATTCTTGTAACTTTTTTCTCTGTTGTACAATTAGTTTCTTTGTGGGGGGGGGGGGGGGGGGGGGTGGAGAGAAATGGGGGATTATTTTTTTTTTTTACACATTTATACAGTGGTGATCTCTGAATAAGCAATAGTTTCAGCGGTCATGAATGGGTTAACATTCATGAACAGCTTGCATATGGTTGTGATGTGCGATTGGCTACAGCTAAAAATTGCATGGTACAGGGAGCCATGTATCATGTGATTTCTGTGGGCCAATCGCAGATCACAACTGTGAGCAAGCAGATTATGAATGGGAACAATATTATATGCTTTCCTATTTACTAATGCTAGCAGCATAAGGATTAAAAATAGTCGATGTTGACAGAGTGAAGTTCTGCTTTCCATATATGTACAACCCGACAATGAACTTCTCTTATTTTCTGCCTTTTAGTCTGTTATATGTACACCATTAAAAGTGTTTGTTACTGTATATTTGTTTGGCAAGTGCAAAAAAATATATCTGTTGATCCTCTCAGGAATCTTGAGCTTGACCCATGCACATTTCATAGGCTCCATGCACATTAGCATTTTTTCTGCTTCTAGAAGCTAAATAGTGTTATTCTATGTGTGCATGCTACTTTAGGCTATTAGCGTTTAAGCTGCAGCCTCTAGGAGCAGAAAAAAAAAAAAAAACACATTGGTATTTAAGCTTATAAAAAAAACGGTAGCGTGCATGGAGCCCACTAGTGTTTTTTTATAAGCTGAAAAAAAAAACAACATTTAAAAAAATAAAATAAAAAAAGCACATCTTAGCCTTTACAATCAAATCACTTTAAGGAGCATAATTAGCCCTCCTAGTTCTCATCATGGGACCACTAGTCATGGGGATACAGAATTATGTCTGTTGTGGAGATGGGAAAGTCAGATGGCCTGTGTCACGTCACATTCGGCTACCCATCACAATTTGCTACCTGCT